>JAQZBX010021612.1:0-32181 GCA_029593785.1 Cabassous unicinctus
AAACCTGTCACTGAAATCCAGGAACGTCCCTCTGGGCCCAACATCTTAAGAGAGATTGTGGGAAAGTGTTCAGGGGTCAGCAGCAAAGAGGATTGGATAAACTGAGACCAACTCCAAAAGAAAAGGCTTGGAAGGACCTTCCACCCCTGGGCTATGGAAGGGGCAGGGGCATTTGAATTCTGATGCTCAAATATGACTAAGTTGCCTGGCAGCATGCTCAGCAGCCATTTTCCACCTCGAGGCAAAGCAGGAGGTATTTAAATTGTGAAGCAACAGGGAAGAATCGATCACTGAAGTTTGTTAACATTGGCACCCTTTACTACAGACCCTTGTGGGTCCTGTTAGCAGGGGCATTAAAAAGAAAACACATGCTTTAATATTGGAACAGTTCAGTGAAGTTTTTGTTTTTCCTGAAAGCAATGGGATGATGGACTTAGACTTCCAGCCCAAGGTCCAGGTTATCATCTGGTTATTCTACTTTGAGGTCTAATTTTGATGCCTTTCTGTGCCTGTATCAGCACCACAGACATCGTCTGAACCCCAAGTATGGCTCCAGAAGGTATTTTTTTCAGATAGCATCTGAACCCCAAGTATGGATCCAGAAGGTATTTTTTTCAGATAGCATCTGAATCCCAAGTATGGCTCCAGAAGGTATTTTTTCAATGTGTTAGAGCTCCCGGTAACACATTTAGATAGAATCATATTGAATAAAAACATGAGGGGAGAGTTGCAACCTCAGAATGGAAGAAACATGGAAATGCCAGCTGCCCCTCCCCCTCCCACTGCTTCTGGACAAGCCCTTGCTTGATGTGACATTTTGGCAGCACAGAGAAGTTAAATGACTTGCCCAAGGTCACAGAGCTAAGTGGGGAGCTGGGCTATGAACTCAGGCAGCCTGAGCACAGAACCCACACTATCGACCACGATGCTACATGGCATTCTGTAAAATGGCACGGCTGTGACGTGATGTGCCATGAGGATACTGCAGAGTTATTTGTGCAGGGTATAAAAATGAGTAAGTGCGGCCTTTCATGGTAATCTCTCCAGTTCGAGTTAATGATTTGAGCTCATGACTTTCCAGCTCATGACTTGAGCTCAGAGAGCCTTACTTCTTCCACTTGGGGGATGCAATAATTCACATCTGAACAAATAGCCTGTAAGACTCAAGTTTATGGGTCTCTAGAATTTGTGCTAAGTGGGATTGAAGATTCAAAACAGAGACATAGAGAGTGTCCAATGTCATCCTAAAGGTTAAGAAACAAGACTCAACTCCCGACTCAATTCCACTCTAAATTTATTCATCTAGACAAGAACTCCTATAGGCTGATACCCACAGAGGTCCCTGTGGAGGCAGGACCCAAGCTGGCAATAGCTTTTGGAAAGCACTGGCTTTTACCAAACTAATTCAACAGAGCACAGCATGAAGGACATGTGGGATAATCTGGATTTCACAAGCTGAGGGAGACGCAGCAGACCCACTGGTGAGCAATATGAGTGATTAGTTATAAACAGAAATGATTTGCCTGATGCTACCAGCTACTGGCTCAAGGGGACAGGGTACGGGCAATTTGGAGGGCTGCCCTGATAACTAAGTATTTCAGTCTTTTGCTTCTGAGAAGACCGAGTACCAGGCTGGACCCTGGGTTCCTGCAAGGCCCTTGGGGTGGAGCAGCAGCCCCAGAATTTCCAGACTTGGGGGAGTAGGAAGAGAAAGGACCTTGTGATCCTTGCTGGGGCGGGTCCTAGGTTCACACGCCTGGATCCAGCCCGGCTCCCACCTTCTCTGGCTCTGCTCGACAACCCGAGATGATATTATCTGGGTTGCCTTGCTCATTTGTTTCTCCAGGATGTGACCCCAGGACCCCCAGGACCCAAGAAGGGAAGGACTAATCGGGTGTGTTTCATCTTCTCGATGGCACATCTGGAAACATCCGTCTCAGTAGCTACCTGGTGGGGATGGTGGGGACTGAAGTGGCTCTCCATTGGAGGGCTGTTCTGCCAGGACATAGAGGAAGCCGCCCAGGGCCCCACCCGCCATGGCTGTGCTGTGGGAGGAGCAGCCATCTGTGGAGAGAGAACGTCCCCGTGAGCTCCGAGCAGTGGCAGCCTCGGGCCATGCTGGAACATGTCTCCAATGCAAGTGCCTCTCAGATATGACGGCAGCTGGCCGGCAAGTTCTGTGTGGACGCTGTCAGTGGCCTTTGCTGGGCCAGGGCATCCATCTCCAGCTGCTGAGTGCCGGCTGCTAATGGCTTCCCTCTGCCAGAGAATGGCTTTCAGCCAGCTGAAGGCTCCTTATCTGGGAGGTCACATCTCTTCCCCAAATGACTTAGTAATACAGGGAATCAAAAGTTGCCCCCTTGTCTCAGGGGGATGACCCTGCGGTGTGATTTATGATTTACACTCCAGAGGCCCCTGTGGGATCAGGCCCAGCAGACTGGCCCTGTGTCCACACCCCTGTCCAGCTCCTTCCTCACTGCAGCTTGCTCCTCTCATGCTCCTGGCCCAGGAAACGCCCCACAACTGCATATGCCCGAATCCTATCTGAGGCCCTGAGTAGGGAACCTGAGCCCCTAAGACAGTATGTTAGTGGCCCTTCTTTACAGATGGGGAAACTGAGGCGCAGTAGCAGAGCAGCTGCTGCTCCACAGGAGCTGATGACTCCACAGCTGTACAGCCTCCCTGGAAGGCCCCTCATTGCTACCTCCGGCCTGTCCCCTGCCAATCTCACAACTCATGGCTTCACTTTCAGGACTGAGCAGCTTCTGCCTGAGGCAATGACCCCTTGTCTGAACTCAAAGTGGGCATCTACCTTTAGCCTCACAACACATCTGGCAGGTTTGAGGGAGCCAGGGCTTTCCTCTCCACTCACAGAATTTGAGAGCCAGGTCTCTTCGAGGGGGGAGATGCTGATTTCGAGGTGCCTCATTACTAACACTGGCAGTTTATGCTTACAGGTCTCCCACCATGTGCCAAATACCATGGCAAACACTTTACACAGTGACCTGGTATCGATCCCAACAGCCCCGTGTATGAGGCAGTGTTTGGTGCCCATTTTACAGATGAGGAAACTGAGGCTCAGAGAGGTTGAGAGACTCCCACAATAAGGGGCAGACACAGGATCCAAATCCAAACTGCCCGCCTCCAAACCCTGTGCTCTTAATCTCTACGCCAACTGCCTTCTGCTCCACGGACACCTCTCATATATGGAGCACACTGGTCCTGGGTAGTTTTCTAGGCTGCTGGTCAACCTGGAGTGGCCCCCCCAGATCTAGTCAAAGGCCTTGGAAAGGCCTCAGGCTTCAGAAATTTTTCAGCTTCCTCTCCAGCCCCCAAAGACAGTCCTAGTAGCAAACTAACAGTCTTTAGAGAACATAAACCACTCCAAGGTGTGCACAGCAGGCCCCCAACCACCTGGCCATAGGCAACCCTAGCCCTTCTGTGTTGCGCCAGCCAAACCAGTGCAAGGGCTTCCGGAAGCTTCCAGAAGCTTCCGGAGAATCTCATTCCTTCCCCCTGCCTGACCTTTGGTGGCAGCTACAGAACAGATGCATAGGATTTGTGCTTCCACTCCCTTCTCTCATTCACCTGCAGACAGAGGGTGAGGCCAAAGTCCAGCCGAGGTGGCGGTTGATAACAAGACATTGATTTCCTGGAATCACTCACCAATGACTAGGCATCTACTCTGTGAACCGACTCTCCCACCCCTTCCACCTTTTACTTTGCAGTTGTGTTTTTTATTAATAAAATGATGAAATCAAGGTCTCCCCTCCCATCTCTCTCCCTCCCTCCTTCCCTCTTTCTATCTTCTTTCTTTTCTCCCTTTCTTTCTCATTTCTTGCCTTCCTTCACTTCCTGATATAGTCATATCTTTCTTCTCAGCTTCTCTACATTGGTGGGTTTACCATATAATCTATCATCCCAATCAGGACACTTTTGAGGGGTAAGGGGGTGCTAGTCATAATTGCTCCAGGACAACAGGTGCCAACTGGGGCAGCCCTGGGGAAACCGGGATGTGTGGTCTCCGGATCTGGGCTGGTCACTTGTCCATTTGCTCTCAGATCCTGTCCCTGCCCGTCCATGTTCCAATCTCAGTGCCCTAAGAGCCCTCTACACTATGTTTCCAGGCTCCTTTGCCCACCAGCTTCTGGTTAGACTTGACCAACAGGAAGCAGACAAAGGGCAGAAGGCAGAGTATTTCTCGCCCTCTCTCTCTGGCAGGAGCTGTGTCTCCTCCGTGTCCAGCCCCCAGTCTCTGCTAATGCCACCTCCTCCTGCTGTGCCTCCAGCTGTAAGGCGGGAAGTGGCTTCCTACAGTGGTTAATTTGGGCGTTTTCTTACTTTTTCTGTTTTCACCTCTTCCAACACCTCTGCAACGAGTTCCCTGTATTAAATTCCTTCTGTTGAACTTCCTGATGCGAGTTCTGTTTTCCTGACCAGACCCTGACTGATCTGGTTATCGTGATTTTCATTAACATGCCGAAACTTCTCCTTTATGTTCCTGTCACTGGAGACAATCTCTCTGGACCCCCCACTTTCTAAGAGGTGGGTATTAGAGACCCCTACCCTTCCCTCCACCTCTTCTGCAGTGCTGGGGGCTTTTTCATCCCCGAGGGAAATCTGTGCATAGAGCACGGGCCTCAGCCTCGCTAGGGAGCCCCCATTTCATGCCAAGAAAGTCCCCTGGGTGTTCTCATTACCCGTAAATGTTTTTTCTCGTCTCTTCACTCTTCTTGAAAAATGCTCTTGGTTTTGAGCAGCTGTAGGTGCTTCATTTTCAGCAGCTGCTGATGGGGAACAGGGGAATGGGAAGGGGGTGAACTTCTCAAGGGGGACTTTTAGCTTTCCTCTGGCCCCCAGCCCCGACCACCCCGCAAGCTTTTCAGGCCTTCCCGTGTACCTGGGAGCCCTCCCCGTAGTTTTCTCCTGCACTTGTCTGCAGACCTTTCCCTCTGCCTAAACGTCACCCACAGCTACCCACCAGAAGAACCGGAGGCACTGGTTAAAAGTGCAAATTCCAAAGCCGAGCGCCGGCCTGCTGGATGTATAGGTCTGGGGACCTGAGAATCTGCATTTTAAAAACTCCTCTGTTTTAAAACAGATCCTCTTATTTCAAAAGCTGCTTCTCTGAGCATCCTGGGCTTCTCCTTTAGGACACTGGCATTCCCTGGAGGCTTGCCCAGAGCTTGGCTCTGAGCACCAGTTATGTCTATTCCTCTGCACGGCTCAGGGAGGCGGATGTTATTAAATTCACTAATTTACAGATGGGGAAACTGAGGCTGAGAGAGGTGACGTGGCTTACCCCAAAGAAACCCATCTGCCAAGTGCCACATCTAGAATGGGCCGTCCCTCAGCCTTTCCACCCCTCTGCCTGTCACCTGCTCCCTTCTGACCACTCCCCCCAAAGAAACTTCCCTGGCGTCCTTCTCCTTCTCAGCCCTTATTTGACCTTTTGGTCTTTTTGGGGGGTTTCTGCCCCTTTTCCTCAGGGTCCTTGTCCCCCCCCCAGGAGGACAGGGACCTGTCAGTCTCATTCCCCTCATTCTCCAGAGCATTTGGCACCTAGTAGGTGCTCAATAAGTACTCATGGAATGAATGAATTTGCCTAGACAGCCTGAATAATTTTGGCCTCCAACCCCCAAGCCCGTTTCCCCTGTGCATGTGCATGTGCATGAGCGTGTGTGCACACGTGTTACAAAGCGCCCCTGACGCCACTGCATCCTTTCCTGCCCTGGCCTAGAACGTGCGGCCCAGCCCCTTCGCTGCCCCCCGCTCCCAGCGGGGGTGGAAGCGCAGCTCACCAGGCTTCCCGAAGCATCCTTTCCAAGGCTTCTGCCAGCTGAGGATGGCCTGCAGCCACCGGAGCTTGTAGAAGTCGGAGAACCCACTGATTCCGCAGAGCATGACTAGAAGCAAAGAAGGGAGACCCGCTGCAGGCTGCTCCCCAGACCACCATGGCGCCACCTGCCTCCTCCCGCCAGGACGTGGGCGCTCAGCATGGTGGCTGGAAGGAGGCAGCCCTGAGGCTCCGCCACGGCGACCAGGGACCCCCATATCTGTGCCCTGCCCCCCACTTAGGGGCTGTTCACAAGTCAGGGCTGGTCGGGGGGTTCGGCTACCCAAGCCAAGGAGCAGTCACCCAGGGGTTCCCTCCTGCCTCATCAGTAAGGCTCTGGGGCTCTGTTTGCCTGTCATCTAGTCATTCAGTCCATCAGCCTTTTGGGATCAGCCTCTTGGGAGCAGGAAGGAATGATGGAGAAGGCAGCCTCCGCAGTAAGTTGCCAGCTGAAGTACAGGGTGCCCAGTTAAAGCTGAGTTGCAGATGAAGAATGAACCACTATTTAGTATAAGTATGTCCCGTGCAATCTTTGTTGAAATTATTCATTGTTTATCTGCAATTCAAATTTAACTGGGAATCCAGGATTTTTATCTGCTCTCCCTGGCAACCGTCCCCTCCTGCATGTGTGTGTGTGTTTTCATGCATGCACGCCCCGAGCCAGGGAGACCCTGCTGCTTTGCCCAGAGAGAGGATGCTGGCGCACTGTTCTCCATGAAGATGTCCTGGGTGGGGTAGGCGTATCCGATGGCCTCAGCTCGCCGATTCAGGTCCATCATGTTGGCGCAGAAGAGGTCCATGTAGTGCTGGCTGTGGTGGAACAGCCCGCTGGTGCATCCCTTCTGGGAGATGAACACCGGAGACAAGGAGTCAGGACAGGGGACAGACGCGCTGTCACCGTTCCAGGGAAAGACTGCAGGTGGCTACGTTGAGGAAGCCCTTTTCCCTTTCCCAGGATTTCCTCCCCACCAACACTCCCAGCTTGCTCGGGCCGCGTCACCGGGGGATGGCGCTGGTTTTCAGCTGACCCCTAAGAATCGCCCAGCACGAATTCCGGCACCAGGACTGCTCTGAAACTGAGTGGCACCACATTGCATTCGGATTCGGGGCAAACCCCTCGCCAGTGTGCTCCCAGGCCCTGCCCGCCAGGCCCGCAGATGCTGGCCTCAGTGCTACCCGCAGCGGGCTCTGCGGACCGGCGCTGGTCCCTGGCCCACGAGCTGCCAAGGACAGGAGTTGAGAGCCGGCTTTAGAAGCTTCTATCGCAATGCGTCAGAGTCATGTTCTATCTGTCATGATCCAGAGTTGTATTTTATGAAAAGTTGGTCTGTGACAGCTTTCAAATAGTTAAAAAAATAAAAACTGTCAAACAGAAACGGACTCTCCAGTTCCTTAGAAACTGAAAGAGAATTACCAGCTGACCTGGCAAGCCCACGCTCAGGTATAGATGGAAAAGCACTGAAAACAGGGACTCAAACAGATATTTGCACACTGATGTTCATCCCAGTGTTAAATGCAATGGCCAAAAGGTGGAAGCCACCCAAGTGTCCGTCAACAGATGAAGGGATAAATAAAATGTGGTCTCTCCATAATATGGAATAGTATTCAGCTGTAGAAAAGAAGTGAAGTGCTGGTACATGCTACAACATGGATGAACCTTGAAGACATTGTGTTGAGCGAAGTAAGCCAGACAAAAAAGGACAGATATTGTATGATTCCACTTACATGAGACACCTAGAGAAGTAGATCCATAGAGAAAGCAGAGTACAGGTAGATTTTCAGGGGCTGGGGATGGTGGTGGTGGCTGGGAAGGGGGAGTTTTGCTTAATGGGTATAGCGTTTTTGTGCAGGGTGAAGCAGCTTTGGTAACGGATGGCAGTGATGGAGCACAACATTGTAAATGCAATTAATGTCACTGATTGTGTATACACACCAAAGTGTTTAAAATGGGAAATTTTGTGTTGTATATATGTTACCGCCATAAAATTTTAAAATAAAAATCCCCAGTGAGTCTCTGCTCTAAGAATTCTCTGAGGACTTCTGGACACTGGACAACATTTTTGAATAGAGATAACGAGCCCTACCTCTTTATGTGAAGAAGTAAATCATCTGTGCGTGAATTGTATTGTTTAGGAAGTCTTGAGCTCTTGGGCTTGGCAGCTTGAGCCCTGGAGAGGTGAGGGCGGTGGCACCCCCATGCTTTAGTTCTCAGGACCCATGGACAGACCCACCTACTGCAGCGAGGTCCAGAACAGGCCCGGGCCTCCCCAGGGGTCCCGCAGGCCACAGGGGATGCTGTGCACCCTGATCACCTGAGACCGCCGGGGAAGCCAGGTGTGGGTTTGCCCAGCGGCCTCTACTTGAAGCCTGTGGTTTCACACCATTAACCCCCTCCCACATTTTTCCCAAGTTCAACCCTATTTTAAAACAAAGCTAAAAGGAACAAGCAGATATAAAGCTTGGTCTTCTCTTTGGTATTTCAACCCAGTTACCTTCTGCCATTTCACCACAGAAATTGTCCATACATTCAAGGGGGGAAATAGCCACCAAAAAGCAAGGATGCGCTTCGCGTCTGACCCTCTTTCCTTCCCTTCCTCTCCCAAATCACGTTCTTCCCCCTGGCTGCTGCTAAGGACAGTGAACCACCCTCCAGCTGGCTCGGTCTACCGGAAAAGGCTCTTCCAAGTCCCTTCCGATTCGGTTTTGCTTACTGAGTTCTTCCTGCGGCTTCACTTTTACTCTCTTTTCGTCTTTCTGATGCCCTGCTCTGCACCTCCGCACACAAAGCCACCTGCTTGGCCAATCCGTCAGGATCATAAATCTCTCCCCCTAATGGTTTCATTCAATTATCTAGCAACCTGAGCACCCGGAATTCTCACTTCTCCCTTCAGGTGGTGGAAGCACATCTCCAAAAAGGCGCATATTTTTTCTGGAGTGTCACCTACAAAACTACACCACCATTAGTCCCTTCTAATCTCCCCTTTTCCTGCCCGGCCTCTGCCTGCCCCGGACACTCACCATTCGGGCAGAGAGGAAGAAGAGCAGCTGGTGGGACAGGCAGTAGCCAGAGCAGCCGTTCGCAGTCATGAGGGTCTTGCAGAAGTCAGAGAGCCTGCAGGGCTGGCTGCCCTCGGCCCTGGGGAGAGGCAGGTCCAGGTGGTGAAGGTGGGGGGAGATTCCAGGCCCAGAACGGGGCACAAGTGGGGTCGCTGGATAAAATACGGCCTTCCTGTGATTTTATTTGCTGAATCGGGTCCCCCTAGGCCCGGGGCGTGGGTGGAGGTGTCGCTGGTGCTTTCCTGGGTTGGGGGAACACCCGGGGCTGCCCATACTATTGCTCTCTGGGGCCCCCAAGTCAAACTTCTCCCAGCACTGCCCTAAGCGGTGAGCACGTAAACCAGACAGCTTGAGGTCTGAGTTACAAACGCCCCTAAAATGGAAGGCGCCCTCGGCGGAGCACAGCTCCCGGCTAAGCCCAGCTGCCCTGGCCCAAAAGCCTCTCCGCAGGAAGCTGAGGGAATGTGGGCGTGGGTCCCCGCTGCCGTGGAAGGGACAGGAGACGACGGGGAGTGAACCTGGGCTGGGGACCAGAACAGAAAAGCCAGCGGCGTCCGCGGCTAAGGGAAGGAGAGCCGCGTGGTGCCGCGACCGTCTATCCTGGGGGTTTGCCTTGAGCTGGGGGTCCAGGCAGGGTCCCGGGGGAAGGATGCTGGAGCCGGGCCCCTGGGTGGGCAACTGAGAGGACGGTGGGGGCGGGGCGGGCGAGCCGAGGCTCTTGAGGACCTGAAAGGAGACCCTGGGGGGCTGGATGGGAGAGTGTGGTGGGCGGGGGTGGGGGTGGCTCGGAGCAGCGGGAAGCTGTTGGGGTGCTGAGCACAGAGGCGGTTTTTGAAAAGATCGCTGGGGCTGAAGTGGGGAGACCCGACAGGAAGCGGGGGTCCAGAGGGAGGGGAGGGGGCTGGGCGGCTGGAAGCAGGCGGGGAGAGGTGGGCGCCTGTGTGTGCGATGGGCCCGTCCGGGAAGGCCTGGGTGGGCCTCCTCGGTGGAGCTGGGGTTTGCCCAAACCCTGGGATTCGGCCTCAGGGACTTGGAGGAGGCCTGGGACAAGGGCACGTCTGGGAAGTTCGACAAAACCCACCCTGTCCCCAGCAACTGCACCAAACACAAATCGCTGTGTTCCTCGGAGAAGGAGTCCTCGGGCTCGAACTTGGGGTAGACCAGGGACGTGTTGGTGCGGGTCCAGGCACGAGGGGGCTTCCAAAACCCGGGCTGGATGATGAGCTGGAACTCTGCGGAGAGCAGGCTCAGGGGGCAGCCACCCGGGAGCAGCGGGCCACCCCGAGCCCCCTCCCACGCCCACCCGCAGGCCCTGGGGTGCACAGCCGGGCCCAGGCTGTCTGTTCCTGCTGCTCCAGGCAGCCCCAGGGGGGAGCCGGCCCGCCCAGCCCCGCCTGCCGGCTGAGCATGGAGATTGAATCACTAGGGGAGCTCCTTTAAAAAAGGAAAAAAAATGTATCGATGGATGGATATCTTTTAATCAACAGTAGCAGCATAAAGCCAGGCTTTGACTAAATTCACTGTACACCATGGAAGCCTGGTTTGGCTGGAAGATGGAGGCTTTCAGAAAATATACCCCAGCCCAAGGGCTCCTTTAGGATGAAGTAGACTGGGATGGTACTGCGGGGGGCCCACCAGGGGGCACCTCACTGCAGAGAGGCTTGCCTGCAGGAGGGGCCGGGGAGTGGGCTGCAGCAGCTTCCCTCACCGTGGTTTGAAGATGGAGGGGGGCTGGCGAGTTATCTCTCTGCTCCCCCCACATCTGGCATGAGCTGTAAGCTGGGAGCCTGGGCTGGGCGACAGGCTGGTCTTAGGGCCTGGCCCTTCCCTCCCCAGCTGGGACCAGCTAGGGCCGGGGTAGCGCAAGGCCATCAAGGCTGGCTGGAGACAGACTCAGCATCCTAAGGTGCATGAGATATGCTGGCCTGACACTAATCTTTGCAGGGCCAGGGTCGAGTTACCGCTGGGTCAGAGCCCTGCAGGGCCTCTTCCCCGTCCCCTCTGGCCCAGGATGAAGCCTCCCAGGTGTAGGGGTGAGTCGGACCGATGAGGGGAACCCGGTCCCTGCTCTGTGTGGGTGGGGACGTCCTGTGAAGCTGGAGTCACGGCTGACCGGGCACCCTCCAGGCCGCCTGTGGCTGTCTGGGGCACTGGCGGCACACATCGTGCCACCCTCCCTTGCGCCACGGGGCGCCTGCACCAGGGGCTGCGTTCCTGAGGAGATGGGACTCCCCTCCTGCACGGCTACCTCTTAGGTACTTGGGGTCGCTCTGCCTGAGGTAGAAAATGGACCTCTGGAGGAGGGTCACCAGCTTCTCGGCCAGCTTGCTCGCGCGCAGGCTCAGCGGCTGCAGCCGGGGGTCGTGGGCCCACGCCTCCTGAATGCCCTGGAGCTGTGCTGGGGGCAGACACAGATCATTCATTCCACAGGGAAAACGAGACACGTTCTGATGCTTCCTAAGCGCCTCCCTGCCCCTGCCAGCTTCTGGGGGGCAGGACTTTCTGAGCTGATGGTCGGAGGGATGGAATGCTATGGCTGAGATCTTGATTTCCGGAGGAGGGCCTGGGCTCACATCCTGCCTCTACCACTTTCTTGTTGGGGCACCAGAGAAAGTCACTGCATCTCTCTCCATCTCAATTTCTCCATCTATAAAATGGGAGTAATGAAAGCCCTTACATCTTGGGGGTGACCATAAGGATGAATGCATAGAGAGGACTTAACAATAGCAAACAATACTAATAGCAAAACTTTTAGTATCAATTAGAGAGAGCTGGGGTTTGCTGAGCATTGGCAAAAATAAGAGAGAGCTCCAGATGGCAGGGGTAGAGAGCCCACCATGTACAGTTGGGCAGGTTGTACGCTGTACAAGGGCAGTGTTGAATCTTGAGTTTGCATATTTATTAAGACAATTTTCCAGCAGATGGCATTAAAATGACTTGAGGAAAGGGCACCTTTTTCTGCTTCCCACAGAGGTGCTGCATGGGAGAAGGTGGACGAGGCTAAGGAGGATGCTAAGAAGACTTCCAGAATGATGGGCCTCACTGGGCACAGCTTCAGAGAAGTACGGACTCTTCAAGGCTGGGGAGGGCTGACAGGGCCAGGCCCTGTCCTGTGCCAGGCTCTGGGACTACACTGTCAAAGGCAACACAGACCCTGCCTGCAAGGTGCTTTTTTTTTTTGGAGGTACCAGGGATTGAACACCAGACCTTGTATATGGGAAGCAGATGCTCAGTTACTTGAGCTACATCTGCTCCCCTGCAAGCTGCTTCTTGTTCAGACAGGGAGACAGAAGAACAGGTC
The DNA here is from genome assembly GCA_029593785.1 of Cabassous unicinctus. Taxonomy (NCBI): domain Eukaryota; kingdom Metazoa; phylum Chordata; class Mammalia; order Cingulata; family Chlamyphoridae; genus Cabassous; species Cabassous unicinctus. The sequence goes on from JAQZBX010021612.1 coordinate 12,195, forward strand.
TCCCTCCCTGGGCTGCTTGGCAGTTTGTGTGATGCAGGTTCGCAGGGGGAGTGGGGGTGCCGATGCATATTTGCAGGGCCGCATCATGTCTCTCCTGGGCCCTTTTGCCTCTGTGAGCCCCTTCCTCCACTAAAAATTATTTATTTTTAAAATCCATTATTTTAATTAAAATATTAAAACGTCTACTTTATGATTGCATTAGTATAAAGATGAATATATTTGTATTGTATATTAAAACATTTCCTTCCACCTAAAAGTTCATTTTTTTCCTTCGGTTTTTAAAATAAATTGAAACACGTTTGTGGGTCCCTAAAAGTGTGGGGGGGCTCCTAGTTGTCTCTCTTGCGTCACCCTGGTCCCGGCCTGGGGTCGGGCCAGGGGCCCCAGGATCTGGGGGCTCTCCAGGGTATGGCCAGGCAGATTGGGGGTGTGGCATGAAGCTGCCCTGCAGGTCCCCTGCCCCCAGCCCACCGCCTGGCTCCTGCGCTCCCAGGTGGGCGGAAAGCTGTGCTGGCAACACGGGATTGGGGCGACGCCCCCTGCCTTGCCCCAGGGGCCCAGGCCAGGCCCATGCTGACACCAAGCTTGGGGCTCAAAGCAGCTCACAGTGGGGCGCGAGGGAGGGCTGGCTCCCTGTTTGCCTTGGACCATCTCCAGCCCACTCTTCAAGGATCTTAAATCTCCCAAAGCTGAACAAACACTTGCCTGTTTTCTCGGAACCTCCAGGTGGCTTTGGCTGGAGGTGCAGTACCCTGGGGGTGGGAGCCCAGTTTTGTGCAGAGGCCATCCCCGTGTAAAAGGCGCGACCCTCCCATCAACGCCCGTTTAAAGGGCACAGTCCCGTCACCCACCTTGTCGGCCTTGTTAGTGGCCTGGCCCGATGGGGCTGCAAAATGGTTCGTCCCTTCCCCCCAGAAGAAAACAGTCGTGTCCAGATCAGGTCTCATGTTGCCTTTAAATCCTTCCTACTTCTAAAAAATTGATAATGGCTGGCCGGGCCCCAGGCACCCAGCAGCCAGCCACCCCTGCCCCCTCTCCCTGTATTCGGATGTCAGGAGGTGGCCGAGCCCCAGGGGTGCAGAGCAGGCAGGTGACAGGGCCAGCCGGGGGGCCGAGAGCTCACCCACCTTCCAGCACCCGGAAGCCCACCATGCCGTCCAGGTTGATCTCCGGCAGCCTCTCCTCTAAGAAGGCCGCGGCTCGCTCCCCTGCAGACAGGATCAGGTGGGCGATGGTGGCCTTGCCCTCTGGGGTGTCCGGCTGTGGCAGCAAGGAGGCCTGCAGTGGCGGCAGGGCCAGCAGGAGCAGGAGCAGCAGCCCCGGGCCAGCCATCCTCACCTTCTGCCTGGGCTGGTCGCGCTTCAGCCAGGAGCTCTCCACGCCTCTGTGCGCCCTCCTCCTGCCGCCGCCTCCTCCCCTGCACCCTGCTGACAAGCGGCCAGGGCAGGGCTGACCCAGGGGCCTGGGGTGGCCGGGCAGGGTCAGGCCCTGAGCAGAGGGCACTGGGAAGGACAGCGCAGAGGGGCGCCCTCGCCCTCACCCCTGACTCTCCCTGCCCACAGCAATGTCTTCGGGCTTCCTACCCAGTTTCACAACCCCTCAGTTACACCCAGGAAGCCCTGAAGGGCAGAAGGCTTTTTTAAATTGATATATATATATTTTAAAGTAAGTTTGGCAACATGTGCCCTGAGCTGACGTGAAGCTCCTCAGAGCTTCCAACCAAAAGAAACACGGTGAGGCACAAAGGCGAGCCACATGTGCAACTGAAAAAGTTTTGGTGGCCACATTCAAAAAGTAGAGAGGTTTATATCCCAAAGAATTGCAAACAGGGACGTGAACAGGTACTTGCACACCCATGTTTGTAGCAGCATTATTTACAATGGCCAAAAGGTAGAAATGACCGAGCGTCCATTGACAGATGAATGGATGAGCAAAATGTGTATGTCCAGACAATGAAATATCATTCAGTTGTAAAACAGAAACTCAGTTCTGATGCATGCTGCAGCTTCAACATGGATGAGCCTTTGAAGATATCATGTGGAAGGAAGTAAGCCAGACACCCAAGGAGGGGTATTGAGTGATTTCATTCACAGTGTATATGAAACACCTGGAAGAAGCAGATTCATAGATTGAAAACAGATTGCAGCTTATTGGGGGACACGGTGAGGGAGTGGGGACTGGTCCTAATGGAGACGGAGTTTCTGCTTGGGGCGATGAAAAAGTTTTGGTAATGGATCACGGCGAAAGTAGCACAGTAACGTGAATGTAATTGTTACCACTGAATTGTTCACATGAAAGTGGTTAAGATGGGAAATTTTGAGCTGTATATATGTTATAACAATAAAAATTAAGAAAAGGAAAAAAGACCTTGAATATAAGGGGGAAAAGGTAAAGACAAATGAGTTTATATGGCTAAGAGACTTCAAAATGAGTCGGGAGGTCATCCCAGAGGTGACGCTTACGCACATCTCGGTAGGATCTCATAGAACACCAAAGTGGATATCACCCCCAAATAGTGGGGCTCCTGAGGGCTCTGGAGACACCAAGGTCCTATGTCAGGGCAGATAGCTCCGCAGTTTGGTGCCTTGCCAGTGGGCCCTACTTTGGAGTATGTGCTCCTGAAAGTGACAGAGTTGGACTCAGCTGTCTTCCCTGCACATGGCTCATCTGTCCCTTCTGTTCAAACCTATACTTGAGTCTTTGGGCTGCATGTGCCAGCTGGGCCTGGAACCTCGGTGGAGCAGCAGCTCGTACTCTACAGTTCGCTGGACTCACCCAGGACAACCGGTGGGGAGATGATGATGGGCAACGGCCTTCCAGGGAGGGGAGAGAGTCTGCGGCTGCGGGCAGGATAGTCCCATCCATCTTCCCCATGGGATGTAAGCCCCCTCTCGGTTGGAGGTGGAGTGGACATCGCCATTCCAGACTCCTCAGGATGGGGGGAAGAGCTATGGACTAGAGTAGACATGCTGTGATTCAAGCAATGGAAGAAATTACAACACTGATGTGGAGCCAGTGGCCACTGGGGACTTTGGGGGCAGGGAGAGGGAAAGGCAGTTGTGGCACGAGGGCTTTTTCGGGACTTGGGAATTATCCTGAGTGACATTGCAACAACAGATACAGGCCATTTTACATCAGCATATAACATGCAGAACTGTGTGGGAGACAGTGTGGTCTACAATGTGAACTATGGTCCATGCTCAGTGGCAAAGCCCCAGGACGTGTTTATCAGTTGCGGTTAATGTGCCACAATAGGGAAGGATGTTTACGTGGGAGGTGTGGGAGGTGGGGTGTATGGGAATCCCTATATTTTCTGTGTAACATTTATGTAATCTACGTATCTTCAAAAAAAAAAAGCAGAGAGAACCAGGTGGAATTAATTTTACTGATCTATGTTCTTTAACCCAATATATCCAAAATATTATCATTTCAACATGTAAGCACGAAACAAAGTGCACGCTGGCTTGATCCACCACATATGCTGTAGTACCATTTTGTATGTTGTGCAAAACAGAAAGCATTGAACAAAGCAAAAGGTGATGCATGTATGTGCAAAAACTAATTGGATGCCAGCATTCTAGTACATTTTGTCGTACATTTTAGTCTCATTTAGTGTCTCTTCACTGTTGATAAAAGGATGCAAACTGTAGTTTCCAGCTACTTATCCATATTAGAGAAGAAACAAAAAGAGAGTATTAGAAGAAAACAAGAGAGAGAACATTTGTGAATTTGTGAATTGTAGTTTTTTTTGTTTTTTTTAAAAAAAGCCTAACTGGCCTTGTTTGTGAAGCATACTTGATTTTAGCATTTAGAAGTATTTTTTTTTTTTGCATTTTCTTTGTATATAATTTGTATTAAACTTAAATAGTTTTTTGAAAAAAAAATTTAAATTAATTTTTCAGTCTTTTTTGCATCCTTTCCTCATGTGACATCTTGAGATCCAGTGTGCATTTTACTTCTAGCACATCTTAACCTTTTCATTTCATTAGAGCCCTCTGGAGGAGCCTTTGAAAAAAACTTTTCCTAATTGCCCCCTCCCCATGAATTTTTTAAAATAACAGCTTCTTCATTTTGAAGTGTGCAGTTTGGTGGTTTTCAGAATCACCAGAGTTCTGCAACCATCACCTCCATCTAATTCTAGAATATTTTTATCCCCCCATATATCCCACCCTCTCCCCCTCCCACACTTTCCCCCATTAACCTCATCTTTCATTAGTGTGGTACATTTGTTACAATTAATGAACACATATTGAAGCCTTGCTACTGAGCATGGTCTATAGTTTACATTATGGTTTACATTTTGTACTGCACAATATTATAGATTTTGAAAAAATGTATAATGGTCTGTATCTATATTGCAATGTCATGCAGAACAATTCCTATGTCCCAAAAATGCCCTCATTTTACCTATTCTTCCCTCTCCCTCCCTCAGAACTTCTGGTGGCAACTGCCTTTATATCAATGATACAAGTTCTTCCATTGCTAGAAATAACAATAAGTCTATAATAGAGTAATAAGAGAATAATAATAAGTCTACTTTAGTCCATTGCTCATTCCCAAATCTTGAGGATTTGGGGATGGTGATGCCCACTCTGTTTTTGATTGAGAGGGGGCTTAGATCCCATGGGGCAGATGGATGGGACTGTTTTGCTTGCAGTTGTAGATACTCTGTTTTTTGGTTATTTTTTTAAGATTTATTTAATTTATTTATTCCCCCCCCTCGTTGTTTTGCACTCACTGTCCGCTCTTTGTGTGTTTTTCTGTGTCTGCTTGTGGCACTGGAACCGATCCTGGGACCTTCTGGAGTGGGAGAGAGGTGCTTGATCTCTTGCGCCACCTCAGCTCCCTGGTCTGCTGCGTCTCTTATTGTCTCTCCTCTGCGTCTCTTTTTGTTGTGTCATCTTGCTGCGCCAGCTCTCCGTGTGGGCCAGCTCTCTGCTCAGGCCAGTTTGCCGCATGGGCCAGCTTGCCTTTCACCAGGAGGCCCTAGGAATCGAACCCTGGACCTCCTATATGGTAGATGGGAGCCCAGTCGCTCAAGCCACGTCCACTTCCCTACTCTCTGTTTTCTGGGATGCGTGTTGTCCATCATCATCCTTTTGCTAGTTGTCCTGGGTGAGTCCGATGAACTGGAGTAGGTGTTGGCTGCAACTCTGCTGAGAGTCAGGGCTCCAGCACCATATGAACAGACTGAAGATTTAAGTCTCTGGGACCTATATTTAATAAGTATAGTGCTAATTATAGGTTCAAATAAAAGAGGCAGAAGAGCCACATGTGGGGAAATTATTAAGGAATCTAACTCTGTTACATTGGGGAGCATATATTCCAAAGTAAGGCGCACTGACAGGGTGCCGAATCCCTGAGATTATCTGCCCTGCTTGTAGTGTTTAGATGTCTCTAGAGTCCCCTGAGATTTTAATACCACAGATACACTGTATATTTGTTTGTGTACTGTATCTACATATATACTGTACTTCATACATAAAAGAATGATTCTTTTTTCACCCCAAAACCCACTTTTTGCCCCTGTGGAGAATGCATGCTCCAGATAAAGCTCGTCACTATCAGTTCTGTCAATCCTCATAATGACCCCCGGAGTGGGTACGGTTAGGATCCCCTTTTATTCCTCAAACAAAAACTGAGGCTCTGTTTAAGTGCCTTACTTTAGTGGCTCACCCACTGTCACACAACTAGTAGGCAGTGGAGCTGGGAACCCAGCGCTCGAGCCTAGAGCATAACCGGCTGGCAATCCTGCTCAGGGCCAGCCCCCTGCTCCCCTCCCTGTCTCAGTCCTCACCTGGAAGGGGCCAGCAATACCCTCTCGACGAATCTCATGAGCGATGCATGCTGGGTGCCTGGATCGTGGGCAAGCACGACAAGCGGGCTGGCGCAGCTCTGAAGTGCCCCTGGCTGGCGACTCCTCTGCTCCTCTGCAGGGAACCGAGCCCCCTCTTTCCCCAACTGCAGTTTCACCTTCCAAAAGGCGAGGCCTTTGCTCTTGATTTGTCACGACATGGCGCCCTGTCCCTGTCCTCTTAGATTGTCAGAACTCTGTGAAGTTCCCCTCCCTTAATTTACAGGTGAGGAGTCAGGTGATCAGGGTAACTTGCCCAAGGTCAAGCGGGGGAGCCAGGACCCCTGGGGTTCAGGTCTCCAGATCCCAGCCCCTGCCCCATCTCAGACTTACCTAGTAAGAATACTTAAAAAAATCATTTAAGGAATTTACTTTCTTTTTTGTTCGTCCTCCTCTCTCTCTGTATTTTAAGCACGTTATTCAAGTACAACAAACATCCTGAAGAGTGAACAGAGCAGCTTATGCCTCGAATTCTCGCAAACGTTCCCCAAGTAAGCAGCACCCAGGTGGAGAAATGGTGCACCACCAGCCCAGAGGCCCCCAGAAGCCCCCTCCCAGCCAGGCAGAGTCAGCTCTCCAGAGTTCTACCAGCAGAAGTTAGCTTTGGACTTTATATAATTGGAATCATACAGTAGGCAGTCCACGGTGTCTGCCTCTTTTCTCAACATTATGCTTATGATTCATCCAAACTGTCACACTGTATTTGTAAATTATTTTAGGACTTTGAAAAGGATGTCTTTACATCCCCACATGATAACAGCTTTACTTTAATATAGAGGAAATACACAGCAATTTGGGGACCCCTGTGGCTTTGAGTATGTGTCTCACTAATTCCTGGCGCCGAGGGGCTCCTCAACGGTTCCGCAGGCTCCGACTTGGGGAAGCAGTTCCCACCTCCCTGCTTCCGCCTCACGGAGAGCCTCGGAGGCTCGGTCTGCGGCTGCGCAAAGCGCGCCGGGTCAGCGGAGGCGGGGTCACGTGACTCCCGTAGGCCGGTCAAGATGGCGGCCTCTGTCGTGGCTCTGCTAGCCTTGGTTCTGCCAGCCTTGGTTCTGCCCGCGCTGCTTCTGCTGCTGCTGGGCGGGTGGAAGCGCTGGTGGCGGAGGCACGCGGCTCGGCACGTGGCCGTCGTGGTGCTGGGCGACGTGGGTCGCAGCCCTCGCATGCAGTACCACGCGCTGTCGCTGGCCGAGCACGGCTTCTTCGTGACTTTCCTGGGATTCTACAGTGAGTACTCCGGGGCGCGGATCTCGGAGGGTGTCTGCTCCCCCAGCTTTTGATCCCTAGCTTTGACCGCTCCAGGGAGACCGAGGCCTGGGCATCCTTTTTATGTCTCCTCCCTCGGGCAGCTCTCCGAGATTGATCGAGCCCGGTTCTTGCCTAGGCGGCTGTTTCCAGGTTTTTTCCAGCCTCTGCTGGGTAGATCTCCAGGAACAGCCAGAATAATTGAGCACCAAGTTGGGTGCATTTATTGTATGATCTCATTTAATTCTTCTAGTAAGTGGAGAGACTGGGCCTGGAACCCGGGTATGTATGACTCCAGGGCCAGTGCTAGTTACCCACATGTCCATATGGCTACTCTTGTCAGGCTGAACCTCAGCGGACAGGTACCGTATTTCTTTTCTTGATTCCTCAACACTCCGGCACAGAGTTCTACAGGAAGGAGGTGTTTCATTTGTGCCCCATGTCCAGATTTTTATCCCTGTTTGCAGGGGTAGGGGTGTCTGCCCTTCCCTTTTTCTTCATGCTGACATCTTTGGAGGGTAGCTCAACCCAGTCTTGAAAAAGCAGGAACAGCACTGGTTGCCTTTGGTCCCTGTTTAGTCGGCTGTCCCAGGGTGAGGAGGCGGAGCTGGACTTTCTAGAAGGCCCTTTGTGGTGGGATAATTCCACCACCTAGGCATTGTCTTAAGTAAAGGTGGATAAGATTTGGGTCCTTCCCTATGGGCAGCCTAGTGGACCCTGGACATTATCTGTTTCCGCTACTGAAGAACAGAGAGAGGTTTTGAAGCCTTATTTTTCCAAAACATCCCTCTCCACTGTTCAGCCTGAGCTGGGGAGAATATCTGACTTTAAATTAGTTACTCTGTCCCGGGACTGATACAGACATTCTCGTGGGGCTTTAAATGGGACATTCTCCTTTTTCAGATTCCAAACCTTACGATGAGATCTTACAGAGCAACAGAATTCAGATTGAGGGGTTGAGAGAATTTCCAAGACTTGAAGGTAGGATATATGTCATCTCTAGATTCCCTCCACTGAATGTTTCAGGGTGGAGGGGAGCCTGCAGATTGCCGAGGCTTCACTGGGTAGTGACTGCTGTTTCCTGACTTGCAGTTGGGCCCCGCGTTCTCCAGTACGGAGTCAAAGTTGTCTTTCAGGCAGTCCAGTTGCTGTATGCTTTGATGGTGAAGGTGGCGCCATCAGCCTACATCTTTCTCCAGGTGTGTGTCAGCCTCCACCTCCCTCTGTGAGAACCAACGTTAACAGTTTTCTTTACTTCGCAGCCTTTTAGGAATGCCCAAATTGATAAATAAATTGCATATCTATGTGTATAAATAAACTTTTTAAAAAGTTGTGGGAGCGCATGGTATCTATTCCTGGTACCCGTCCATACTGTTTTTCTACGCCATTGCAGATAGAGTTGACAGTTACTCTGTGCTTATTACATACTATTCAGGGTTATAAAAGCTTTACAGGTGTTAACTCCTTTAATCTTCCCCAAAACCTTAAAAAGTAGGTTCTTGTGTTATCTACGTTTAGCGATGCGGGACCCTAGACCCAGAGTGGCTCTGTAAGTAGCCCTCCATCACACAGCTAGGAAGGGATGGAGCCAGGAATTGAACGCAGGCTGACAGTCTGGTTCTGGAGTTCTGCTCTTAACCTCTTCCCCTCACCGATTTTGAACATCTAGATGCTCCTTGTTTTGATTGGCTGCAGTGTGTTCCATTACATAATTTATCCTGAGGTATTTATTCAACCCCGTCTTAACGGACTCTGCAGTCCTTCCTGATTTTTACAGACCGTGACGCTAAGCATGTCCGGGAGCATACATCTTTTGCATGGGTCCGGTTTCTTCCCTGGGATAAATTCACGGCCCTGGAGTTGCTTGGTCAAAGCTTGTACATTTAGAAATGTAGTAGAATGCTTCTGCTGGCACCCAAATAAGGTTGGGCCCAGCTACTCCCCCACTGCATGGGGTCGCCTCGTCCCCCAACCCGTCACCCTCACCCTTACTACATGTTGTTAGACTTTGCATTCTGATAGGTAAAAAATGGCATTTTTCATCTCTTTGAATATCAGTGATCTGGGACTTTTCAGGCTGCTCAATTCTGTTTAAGACTTTTTAATACTTTTTTGGGGGTAGGGGGTGGGGTCTTTTTTCTGCTTATTGATTATCAAGAGTTCTGTAAAGATCCTCCACTCCTCCCCAAGTATGTTACAACTATTTTCACTCTGTTTATTGTCCACGGTGGGCTGGGTTTCCTCCTCTTGATTCAAACCTGCCTTGTTCCAGAACCCCCCAGGCCTGCCCGCCATTGCCGTCTGCTGGCTTGTGGGCTGCCTCTCTGGGAGCAAGCTCGTCATCGACTGGCACAACTACGGCTACTCCATCATGGGCCTGGAGCACGGCCCCAACCACCCGCTCGTTTGGCTGGCCAAGTGGTGAGCGTCTGGGAGGAGGGTGCAGCACCTGCCCCCAGCCAGTGTCAGGGTGAGAAGGAGGGACAGAGCAGGGACATGGTGATGCTGGTTCCTGTGTGCCTTGGCAGGGGGAAGGGCAAAGCTGGTGGACTGGGCTGGCTGCTGGTTACAAGTGAGAGAACAGGCCTAAGCAGAGGAAGGCACATCGGCTCAAGAGCCTGCAAAGTCCAGAGGAACTGCTGGCTTCCGAGCTCCACGTGGTATCCTCAGGCCCTCGCTCCTCCCTGCAGGCTCTCAGGTTCTGTGAGCTCCTGGGCTCGCACCCCCACTGCTTCAGGGCCAGCAGAGAGAGCAAGCCTCTCTGATGGGCTCATCAGGGTCACCTCCCACTGAGGCTGGAGAAACAGGCCGCATCTTCTCTGGCTAGTGAGACAGGGAGAGGGCAGATTGGACCTGGAGTGGGAGGAATCCTTTGTGTCTTGAGTCTGAATGGAGTATACCTGGGTGTGGACTCCCAGTCTCTGCCCCGATGGGCTCCTTCGTTAGTGATGCTCAGTGGCGGCAGTAAATAACCATTGGGCACTTGCTGCCTGCCAGGCCTCAGGCCACACTCTTGGCCGAGTGCTCGTTGGGTGGTGATAGCCCCAGGAAGGATGCACTGTGATCACTCTCCTTTTACGAGGACACCGAGGCTGAGGGTGGTTACGTCACTTGCCACACGGTCAGGAAGTGTGAGAACCAGAATCCAGTCTCTGACGCTTTCGCTGTTTGCTGAGTGAGGAACGGGACACAGTAATCCACCAGGGCATCAGATAACTTCAAATTGCAAATTTTCGGATCTCTTCAGTGCTCAGGGCTCAGGTCTCAGTCTGGAGCTGGCATGTCTTTAGTGCCCCTCTAACATGTGCTCGGCTCCCTCTGTAACAGGCTGTGAGGCCTCAGGGTTGCTTTGCAGACAGCAGCACGGCATGCCTAAGACTCAGTAATGAGCCTTATGCTGCGTTTCTTTTCCTCTTTCCTCTTTGTGGCAACAGAGACTGGAGATTCGCTTTGGTAGGGATATAGTTTCTTCTTAAAGTGATTGTATTTAAGCTAAAAAGTGACCTGGTTTAAAGAAAGGTGTGAAAGGAGGTAACAGGACAGGTGGAAATCAATGCAAGCACTGGGAAGAGGCCCAAGTGTGGGAGATGCCAGCTCTGCAGCCTCCTCAGTACGAAGGACATGGAGTCCCGGGGGTGGTGGAGGTGGGGCCCAGCCCAGGCCCTGGGCCGACCAGCGATGCGCCTCTCCAGGTACGAGAAGCTCTGTGGGCGCCTGTCACATCTGAACCTGTGTGTGACCAACGCCATGAGGGAGGACTTGGCCGTGAACTGGAGCATCAAGTACGTAAGGGCCTGGGCCAGCCGCCGGGCCTGGGTGAAGCTGGGGTTCCAGGCTGCGGGCACGGAGAGCTGCGTGCTGCGCGGCCGTGTGGGCCAGAGGCCTAAGGGGGCGCCTGGCCTTGGGAGGCAGGCGGGGAGGCCGGAGCTGCTTTCGCAGACAGCCACACGGTCCAGGCAGTTCTGGCCTTAGAACAGCCCTCTGCTCCCCCACGTGATTCCCAAGCTTCCTGTCATTGTCTGAGACTTGACTCTCCACCCCTTCTTTCTCTGGGTCCTCCTCCCTCTTTCGGCCATTCTTGGCCCCTGTCTCGAGCCCCTCCATGATCTCATTGCAGGGCTGTGACTGTCCATGACAAGCCAGCGTCTTTCTTTAAGGAGACCCCGTTGGACCTGCAGCACCAGCTCTTTGTGAAGCTGGCTCACAGCCACCCTGCCTTCAGGGACCGGTAGGTCTCGGCCTTCGGCACCCGCAGCTGCCGCCTCTTGCGCTCGCTGCCGTCCTGGCTGCCCCCATCTTCTAGCTGCTAACCTGGGGATCCACTAGGCCTGGGGTGGGCAAACTACAGTTGTGGGCCAGCCACCTGTTTTTATAAAGTTTTATTGAAACACGGCCATGCCCGTTGGTCAGTGCATTGCCTGTGGTGTCCATGCTGCGGTGGCAGAGCTCGGCAGCTGTGGCAGGGAATGTGTGGCCCAGAGTGTAAAGTTTAAGAAAAGTGTCTGCCGGCCCCTGTGCTAGGCTTTGGGCATCTTTCCCTCTGTGGCGGAGGAGAGGACCTCTGTGTAGCTTGCTGGCTTCTTTTGGTTCCCTGTTGTGGCCTTCGGGGTGGATCTTGTGTCACCTTTTTCTTACTGAGGGGATGATACACCTGTAAGCCCAGTGAAGGCCAGCACTGAGTTGGTCTCGTTTACACTTGTAACCTCAGCACCCAGCAACAGATACCTATCGTTGAAGAAAGCGAGCAGGCCCCTGTGTGCTCCCAGGCCTTGGGGTGGCGGGACGGCCACCGTGGGGCCGCTGGCTCTTCCCTCACAGGCTCTGTCTCTGCCCCTTCAGCTCAGAGCCCTCGGGTGTGGAGAGGTCAGTCTTCACGGAGCAGGATCCTCAGAGCGGGACGGTGGCACATCGGCCGGGGCGGCCAGCCCTGCTGGTTAGCAGCACGAGCTGGACAGGTCTCCAGGACCCCTCGTCCCCTGGCAGGCCCACCCTGGGGCACAGGGTCCCTGAGGAGGGAGGGGAGGGTTGGCTGAGCCGGGGCGGGCCCGTGACCCCCAGTTCTCTCCCTTGCAGAGGATGAAGACTTCTCCATCTTGCTGGCTGCGCTAGAAAGTGGGTGTGTGGCCGCTGGGCGGGCTCTGGGTCCCTCGGGCTGGTGGGCGGAGAGGCGCTGGCCCAGCCTTGCCTGGTGGCCTCTGCGGCCTGTTCTCGCCCTTGGGGTCTGGAGGGTGGAGTGGGGGCCTGGGGGACAGCAGGGGTGGGGATGTGGGCGGCTCCGAGTCCCCGCTTGGGGTCACGGGGTGACCCAGGCCTGCATCTGAGACGCTGTGTCGGGAGTCATGCCCCTTGCCTCCCCCAGACCCTCTCATTCGCCAGCTTCTGTGGTCCCGGTTGTCCTTTGTTATTGTTGTTACTGTTTTTAAATACAGAGTTTGAACAGCTGGCTCTGGACGGAGAAAACCTTCCTTCTCTCGTCTGTGTGATCACAGGTACCTCCAGGGGCCCTTGGGCTCCTCTGTGAGTGGAGGTCAGTGGGCAGGGTGGAGGCTCAGCCTTCGTCGTGTCTCTTCCATGTGCCAGGCATGTGGCGTTCACTCCTCCTTTGTCCTCACTGCACCCCTTTAAGAGGGGAAACTGAGGCTCAGAGGTGGGCCTCACCCAAGTTCTCACAGAGGTCACGGAGTCCAGGTTTGAATGTCCCATTTTTCCCAGGGTTTTCAAACATTTTTTTTAAACAAAAGAGCTTACTGTCCACCCTAAACTTACTTTGAAAGTAACACAGTGAAGAGAGAAGAGCAGAAGAGCTGTGGGTGAGGGAGGTGGGTTTTGGAGCGGCTTCCCGCCCCACTCACGTCCCTGGGTGCCTGGGTGGACTGGGCAGAGCTCATTGGGCCCCCGCGCACAGCCCCGATGGAGGAGCTGTGCCCGCTGGGCGCTCTGGGCGCTGGGGTCAGGTCGGCGTCCCTCCCGGCCACGTCCACAGCCCGGGCCTGCTGGCTTCCCGCCCTCATGGGGGGCTGTGGTCTGAGTGGTCAGGGTGTGGTTCTGGATGATGTTTCCACAAGGGGCCCGGTGGGGCTTCTGGGAATGCGGTCGCCCGCGCCCCACGGGGCTTGTCAAGCCTGCGGCTGGTGGCCTGGGACGTAGGGGCAGTGCGGTGACACCGCTCTTCTCCGTGAAGGCAAAGGGCCTCTGAAGGAGCACTACAGCCGCCTCCTCAGCCAGCAGCGTTTCCAGCACGTCCGTGTGTGTACGCCGTGGCTGGAGGCCGAGGACTACCCCCTGCTGCTAGGTGAGCTCCCCACAGGAGGCCTCTGGGAGGGGCTGCGGGCTGAACGGGGAGACTGCCTGTCTAGGGCCAGACAGGAAATATTTTACCAGTCTCAGCCACATACTTTTTGTTTTCATAACTCTTTAAAAATGTGACAACATCCTCAGCTCGAGAGCCATATACAGCAGGCCGCAGGGGCCCCTGGGAGGGGAGGTGCAGCCTGCCAGGAGCCTGTCTGCGAGCTTGGCTGACCTCCAGGGGACGAGGCACTTCCTGGCGTGCGGCCCAGGCACTGTTTGTTGAGGGTGCTGAGAAGGGGAGGGCCTCTGAAGCCTTCACGCCCTCCACCTAGGCCTACGCTCACATCCCAGCCAGAAGGGCTGGGCCCGGGGTAGGGCCGGGACCCACTGTCGCCAGGAGCGGGAAGGCGATGGCACATGGGTAGCGTTAGACAGCACAGGCTTGCCGGCGGCGGAGGCCGCTCCCCCCTCAGACTCCCCAGGAGGGAAGTCTTGTCCCTCCCGCTCATCTCTGGAGGCAGGAGCTTCCAGTTCGTGTTTAATGCTGTTTGGCTTTATTTTCACAGGGAAGCTGGTTTTGTTGGGTCAGCATATGGGTTCTTTTAAAAAAAATGGGCTTAGGTGGAAAAAGGGAGTCGTTTGAAATGAAAGCGGTCAGTGAGCCCAGGCAGTTTTCATGTGGGCAGAGCGGGCAGGAGTGGCAGTTGGGTTCCCGCTCCCTCTGCAGGCTGCAAGCTGCCCTCCAGGGGCCTGGATTTGGGGGTGAGGGGCATGTGTGCTCTGCCTCCACTCCCTGCTGGGCCCTTGTGGGATTGGCGTCCCAGGGTGACGGCCCTTGACTGGCAGTGCCCCTTGGCCTCACCTCTAGGGTCGGCGGACCTGGGCGTCTGCCTGCACAAGTCCTCCAGCGGCCTGGACCTGCCCATGAAGGTGGTGGACATGTTTGGGTGCTGCCTGCCCGTGTGTGCAGTCAGCTTTGAGTGGTAAGAGCAGGGACCGAGATCCCCCCGGGCAGCCAGAGCCACCCAGAACCTCAGCCCAGAAGGCACCTTGCCGTAGACGTGGTTCTACACGTCTGAGCCCTCCTTCCACTCAGCTGGTGCTGCAAGCACACACGTGTCTTCCGTGTGAGGCCTCCACGCCCGAGCACGCGGTGGCAGCTGGCTCCCCTGCAGTTTACATTGTGCTCTCCTCCTCTGGCCGAGCCCACGTCTTGCATGTGGCCCCTGGGCCTGGCAGACGCGCTGTTTGGGCCAGGCCCTGTTAGGAGCTGCTCCTGAACGGCAGCCCTGGCGTGGGCTGAGGGCCTGGGGCTGCAGGCACCACCTCCGATGGGAAACGAGGCATGTCAGAGCCTGTGGGGACCAAGCTCTGGGCCGCCGGGACCACTTCCTGCTTATCCTGGAGGTGCTCTGGGCTGATTTGACTTTGTTTCTCTGGCACAGAGTTAAGAAAACAATACAGACATGATCCTTGAATATACGTTCTCACTGAAACCGTGCATGGCACAAAGGACTTGAGTCCCTATCACTGCCCCTCTCCCCTATCAGTTTGAGTATTTAGATGTTTATCCTTCCAGATCTCTTTTTCTTTCCAGACACCAAGTCTAGGAAGACTCCGTGAAACAAACTGACATTCCTGACTCCCAGCTTAGCCCGAGGCCATGGGGGTGAGGGTCCAGGTCAGGGTGGGCACCACAGGGTTCCGGGCTCTTCTCCAGGCAGCTCTCAGGCCGCCCTGGGCTCTTCTTGCAGTTTACACGAGCTGGTGAAACACGAGGAGAACGGTTTGGTCTTCAAGGATTGGGAGGAACTCGCGGCTCAGCTGAAGGTAGGGTTTGCCCCGACCGCAGGGCTTTGGGGCTCTTGGGAGATGGGCACCTCCCGAATCCTTGCTCCTGCAGCCCTGGCAGGACTGAGGGACCCGGATGAGAGTAGGGGGAGGGAGCAGAGGTCCAGGAGCTGGCTCTCCTTCCCTGTTGGCCTTTCATGGGGTCGGTGGGTTGACTGGGCCCGGGGCAGTGGGTACTGGGGGAATCAGGACATGCTCCTGGAGCTTTGGAGCTTCCCCCACGCAAGTGATGACAGCAAGGGCCGCTTAGAGGTGCCCCTGGGGACGATTGGGCAGCGTGAGGGGTGGAGGAAGCTTCCTGGCTGAGCTGTGAAAGATGGGTAGGATTGTTCAAAGGATGCTTATTTCTTACTAGAAAATTAATATATCATTATTTTTGATGATCTAGACCAGGGGTCAGCAAACTTTCAGCTGAGACAGAAAGAAAATATTTTAGGCTTTGGCATACTGTTAATTTCACGACTCAGTTCTCTGTTGTAAGGTGAATGCAGGCACGGGCAATCTGTAAACAAAGGGATGTGGCTCTGTGGCCATACAACTTGATTTACATATGGGTGCTGTGCTGACCAGGCTTAGACAACATAGTAAAGCCCCAAGGAGCAGACCCCCCGTGGCTGGCAGGTGGGGAGCACTGTATTAGGAGGAGCTGAGGGGATGGCCCTATGGGAGGAAGGAACAGCCCGGATGGGGCCCTGGAGTGTTTGTGGCTGGGATGGGGGAATAGCGACGTGTCCTGGAGCACAGTCCAGGCGGAGGCGGGGCAGGTGGGGGAGTGGAGGTGGGAGGTGGCTTTGCTAGGTGGGGACATGGGGTCCGAGCTTTTGAGGTGGTCAGCCAGGTGGTGGGGGGTCTCGGGCGGAGCAGCGGTCTCAGCTGGGCGGCCAGGGCCTGGTGGGGAGGAGGAAGGGCCATCCTGGGATGGGATGGGGAGGGGTTGGTGACGAGTTAAGCTCAGGCTATTTTTCTTGCAGATGCTTTTCTCAAAGTTTCCTGATCCTGCTGGCAAACTACACCAGTTCCGGAAGAACCTGCGGGAGTCCCAGCAGCTTCGTTGGGACAAGAGCTGGAAGCAGACTGTGCTCCCCCTGATTATGGACAGATGACCACCATGGCCAGAGACAAACCGCCCCCGAGTGGACTTTGTGCTGGGCATTGGAGACGCGCTTCACCCACCCTGACGCCGAGGGACCCCCGCCCACCTGAGCTCCCCTCTGCCAGGCCTGCAGCCTCTCCAGGGCCCGTCCCCGGGCAAGCTCTCCAGGGGGGCAGCGCCACCCAGTGGTGGGAGGCTGAAAGCGCCGGCGGTGGTTCCCACAGGCTACAGCAAGTTGTTCTTTGTAGAACCAGCAGTTAAGGGTCCAGGAACTGTGGTTCATCCAAGTTTCTTCTTTAGAGGCTGTGAACACGTCCCTCTCCTACTGTTCTGTGAGCCTTTGTGACTGCAGCGTCGCTTCGTCCCCGGGGGTGTCGGCCACCTGGCACCAGGGCCTAACGCTGACGGCTGCCTCGGGGCCTGCAGTGGGGGCCGCAGGTGGGGTTGGTAAAACAGGCCCAGGGAAGAGCCCTGGAATACACGAGTTCTTATTTGCACAAGTGAAATGCTCATCTTTGATTTCTCACTTAGGATGGTTGCTTAAGAATCAGCACTACTGGCAGGAAAGGGCCCCTGCACACTTATTCCCCCCCCACACACACACTTAAACACACCTTTCTGTTTTATTAGAACACAACTTGGGGTTCCTGATGAAGAATTTAACGTTCTTCAAAAATTCAAGTCCAGTGAAGCTGTTCTTACCAGCTTTTCCACATAAAAATTTCTTCCACGATGCTTAAGTTTCCACGGAGGTTTGTGGAGCTGACAGTGTGAGTTTGAGAATTGCTGTCTCGGCGTGCTCATCATAAGGAAACAGTTTCTGGCTGTGACGAGGCACCGCCTCCCATCGGATCCCGACCTGGCCTGGGGACAGCACGGGCAGCTCAGGGTGGCAGGGCCTGGGGACGGTGGGACCCTGCCCCCTGCACAGGGCACACGACGGGGTGGGGGTGGGGTGCCCACACTGGCCTGCTTCCCCTCCAGGGCTGGGGCCAAGGTGCCTGGGTTTTGAACAGGTTGTTACTGCCTCCCCGAGCCCCAGGCCCCTCCTGGGGTGATGGGCTCTGCAGGAGCAGGTGGTGGCAGGCCTGAGGACGGCCTGGCCAGAGCGCGGCCAGCGTGGGGCTGTTTCTGCCAAGTGTGGATCCCCCCGCTGAAGTGACCACTTCCTCCACCACTGAGGGCGAGTCTGGTGAAGGCAGCGAGGACTCCTCTGTGCTGGGGCTGCCTGATCTGCCCTATGGCCTCCCTCCTTCCCCTCTGAATGGGGGTCTCCCCTTTACAGAGGACACAGACCCAGGAGGTGACGGGTGACCAGCCCCACAGGGGCTGCCTTGTGGGGTCAAACCTGACCCTGACAGACTTGCCACCACTTCCCTGTACAGACAAGGAATCCGAGGCTGGAAGGCTCCGGAAGCCCACTCTGAAGCACACAGGAGGGCTGCTGCCGAGACCCTGTGTGGTGCTGCTGCCTGCCAGCACTCCAGCCCTGTCCCCTGGGCCTCTGCTTCCTAGGGGGGTCCCCGGCCACAGTCGCTCTGGGGTCCTTACAGGGTGGGGTGCTGGTGCAGTGGCTTGTTTGCCAAGCCTGTGGTGTGTCTGGGGATTTTCTCCGTTTTCTAAGCCCTGCCCCCCTGGAGTGCTCTGAGAGGCAGCTGCCCGCCCTCCCCCAGTGGGCTGCCCGGCCCGGGGCTTACCCAGCTCAGCCGTGAACTGCCTGCTTGTCTCTGGGTTGCGGATGGTGAAGGCCACGAAGGCGTCTGGGGCCCGCCGGTCCTGACACGCGGAGAGTCCCCGCAGAACCCTGACCAGGGAGCGGATGGTTTCTGGGCAATAGAGCACATCTGCGGGGAGAAACTACAGTTACTGGAGGGGCCGCCCTGCAGAGTTCAGGACCCCAAAATGGGACTCCAGGTTTTGCTGATGTTGGAGCAAGGTGAGGGCTGGGAAAGCAGCAGTTACATTAGATTTGTGTTATGAGGCTCATGGAAAATTACTAGGTAAGAGAAAAAAAGGCTGTGAAAAAATGTTGCAACAAATGAAAAAAAAACCAGGACTTACTGGTGTTTCTTAAGGGAAAAAAATCAATTCTTTGCCGATTAGCCTATTTAGAAGGTGCTTAATGAAGCAAAACCTCACCAGCCTTAGACTCTCCTTCCAGGGAGCTGCTGATTTGCTAGCTGATAGGGGTGGGGTGGGGGGCTGGCCGAGGGCGGAGGGCAGGGGGTGCTGCTGGCCGAGGGGCCGGCAGCTCAGGCCCTGCTGCGTTTCCAGATCCCAGCCTAGAGGGGCCTGTGGGGGCCGGGGCTGTGACCCAACACTGGAGAGCCAGAAAGGAGGGCACTGGCGAGGGGGCATGGAGTGAGCTGGGCAGGGGGCACGGGGCCTGTACTGAGTCTGGACAAATGCTACCATATCACATGGACACACTCTTGTGCCAGAGCTGGGTGCTTCCCCCTTGGGGGCCTCTGGAAACACGGGGCATGGACCTGCAGGAAGACTCGCAGGTGGAGACAGGCACAGCCATGGGCCACGCAAACGAGGTGTGGGCGGAAGGCCCCAGGCAGACGTGCAGGAGCAGGCAGAAGCCAGAGCCCTGGTGGTGGGACTCGGCCCCGCCATGGCCGCATACCCAGTTCGGTGGCCCTGGAAATATCCAGGGCTGCCGTGGCCCTTTCTGCCCCCACGTGAGAACGTGGTATGTGGGGGTGCACCCCGTTCCACGCCACTCCCTCACAGGGGCAGTGGCGGGGGGCACCGGGCTGGCCCACTTCTCCTTTAGGTTCTGGGTGGCAACTGAGGGCTCCCCTACTGGAAAGGGACACGAGGCCAGCCTGGCCGGGGAGGAGCAGGGTTCACTGATCTGCCGTCACCTGTGGACTCCGACGAAACGGGGCACCATCCTAAGGGGCGCCGGCCTGTGTGTCAGTTTCATCCAGCTACTCTCCCGGGGCCCCTTCTCCCCCTGCCCGGCAGCATCCCGAGGGCTGGGCAGTACCTGCTGCGATGACCGTGTCCGGCTGGAAGGCCGAGAGCTGAGGGCCCGTCACAAGATCCCAGTCCAGCTGGGCCACCATCACCGTGGGCTTCTCCGGGTCTGGCGGGCTGTGTCCCGGGGGCTGCGGAGGCTCCGGTGAGAGGCCGTTCAGAAGAATGTTCCCTCGGAGCTGCTCGAGGACACGGCTGTGACAGTCGCTGAAGATGTAGGCTCTGGGGCAGCACACCTTGCAGATGGCCAGGCCCGTGAAGCCGGCTCCGCTACCGAGCTCTAGGACCGTCCTGGCGGAGAAGGGGACCAGGTGACCGCGACAGTGCCGGGCAGACCTGCTCTGGCGCCCTGCCCTGTGCCCGCCCCAGGCACCTGCCGGTGAAGGCTGCCGGGTTCTCTATGACCCATTCTGCAAGGTAGAGTGCGGCATTCCATGTGACCAGGCCAGTGGTTCCGTGGGAAACGATGGCTGTGCTCTCGCTGAGCGTAACCGCGTCTCCAGAAGGCTGGACGAGAGATGGGAGGGAAGTCATCTAGCTACCAAAGGGAAAGTAGCCGTTTGACAAGGCGTTGAAGGAATGACCGACATAATCAAGAACCTGGATGGATCTCAAGGGCATCGTGCTGAGGGAAGAAAAGCCAAGCTCAAAAGGTCAAGTTCTCT
>JAQZBX010021613.1:0-32156 GCA_029593785.1 Cabassous unicinctus
GTAGCAGAAATAGGCATTTTTATGTGTTGCTTATATTTTACCTCAAATTAAATTGTCGATATAGGGTAATAAATAAAATCCATCTATGCCTTTCAAAAAAAAAAAAAAAAAGAAAAAAAGATAAAAAGATCAATGATACACTTACCCTTCCAGGTTAAACTGTCCTGGGGTGTACAGCTTTAACACCATCATTGGTGTTGTTTCCAAAAGGAACAGAGAATTAAAAAACAAAACAAAATGCTATTCTTGGGGATGGAAAAGTCTTACATTTGCTCTTAAAACCAGCAAATGCCATTCATTAAATCAAAATTGGCAGCGGGGGGGCTTCACAAACACAGATCTATTTGAGCAAGCTGACCAGTACACATCACGGTTTTAAAAATGAAGGCTATATATTGTATGTTATAAGTCCCAACTGGGCAGTGTCAAAATGACATGTGTTTCTTTGCTTGCTTTGTGATCATACCCCTTGGTAGTGTTATGGGTCTAGTGGCATTCAGCTTCTTTTTCTCTGTACGCTTTAAAATCTGGAAAGAACACATTAGCATTTCATCCACACTCATCATGGCACCTGCATTGTCAAACTCTCTACAATAATTGGGTGAAGAAAACAAAGTGACAGCTCAGAGAGCTGTATTTTTAAAGATTTCTACAGGCTTCAGAACCCGTTATCTTTTGTTCTAGGCATTGTGCTACATGATTTACATATGTTTCCATTCTATGTGCACAACAATCCTCATTTTTAAAGGTTAGGAAACTACCTAACGTGGTAATGCTGAACATTTCTACAACTATATATGATGAGAATGATTTGAACCCAGCTCTCTCTGGTATTATGTGTTTCGTTTTTTCCTGCTTCATTATGCTTGTTCTTCAAGGTATTTTCTAAATTAAAGCACTTTCAAAATAAGTTACATTAATGTCTAATACCTTTCTAATATTTGAAGAGATAGTCATATTCACAGAGGTGGCAGCATGGGCCATGTGGTGTGAGTTGACCAACCTTTTTGGGGCCGTGTAAATGCTGATTCCATCCTAGGTACAGGAAAAGCGGAAGAGCTTATACCCTGTATCACTTAGATTTGGGGAAGAGGGTAGGGGAGGAGCAGTTCATACCCATCTCGAGGGCATCACTAGCAAAGGAGTTTAATGCAGGTGGGAGGGAAAGATGTGGGGCTGAGAGTCCTGGGCAGTTGCTGCTCTTACTGCTCTGTGGAATCCATTGTGTATCAGTGAGAGAGGATAGGAAGACTTAATAGAAGCAGAATTTTCAAAATTGATTCCATAAAGAGGTGATAAACTTTAATTTATCTAAAACTTATATTATTATTATTTTTTTATTTTTGCAAAGAATTGTAACTTTCTTAAATTTTACTCTCTGTTCACTTCTACTCCTAGTACCATCAGCTGGATTTCTTTGGGAGACCTTGAGCTTTTTAAAAAATGTATTTCACATAAAGTTTTAAATCATTTCTTAGCTGTTTTTACATATATGACCATGAGTGTAGAAAACCAATTTGTGTGATGATAAAGAAAAGAAGCCATTGCTTGGTTTACTCACTAGCTTGATGACTTGATTCCCTAGCTTTACAACATGTGCAATTAAAAATTGTGTCTAAGAAAAATGACCACGTCCACCAGCATTTGGGGTTACTCACAAGAATTGAAGATGTAAACGTTAAATATACATATACCTAAAGCCTACTCTAGAAGGACTTAAGAAGCTCTTAATGTAAATAATAATAGATGAAGTGAATTCGGCAAAATGTTATTTGTCAAATCTAGTGATGGGTGTAGGTGGTCATTACACTAATCTCTATACTCTTCTATATATTTAAAGTTTTTTCATTATAAAAAGTAAACTTGGGAGAAAGATAATGCTTTTTATTGTTATCAAGATTAAATTTTAAGGTATATTAAATTTCAACTTCTTGATTCAAAAGACTTGTTTCAATTCATACAATTTTCAAATCTTAGTTTTGATGTTCTTTTCATTCTAATAATATAAAAACTTTGTTCAACTGCTCTTTTCACAGATGTGCCTATTATTATTCTTTCAGTATTGTTGTTGTTGAGCTTTTTACATTTTCTGATGTATGAATGTTTCAAACGTTACCTCTTGAAATTAGAGAAGTACTAATGGTATTGAATCATATAATTGCTTCTCACTCTTACATCCACTATTTCTGTCTTTTCAAGAATATTTTTTTTCTAATTTTCTTTATTTTCATTGATAGCAACCAGCAATTACTGTTTAGTTTTTAACTGTCATTTGGGTAGGAAAAGTACAGAGGAGTCATGCTTCCTTTTCTAGTTGATAAATTTAATGAATTTTATATATACTATTTCATTGTAATCATCTTGGTATTGTGCTGTAGGCACATCTGCATATTAAATGTTTAAATATTGTCTACAGATAGCGTTCAAGTACTGTGCACTCAAGGAGTTACTGTTATAAGTAACGGTGTTTAAATTCAGATTAAGGACATTTTCCTGGTGGACCCATTTGCTGCCATCTCTGGGCCCTTTTCACTGGAGTTATGCATTCTTAGCATACTTGCCTTATTGAAGGTGGATGGGACGCCTTCTAGTCATATTTTCGTGAGGGTCTTTTTGACCTACAGATAGCACGTATAATATGAATTCTGAAATACAAGATTTAAACTTTTAATCTTGTTTAATCTTTCAACTTGACATTAATCATGTCAATTCCCATAAGCCACATAACAATTGAATTATTTCATGGTTATAGCTCATACCTAGTAATATAATACACTAATTAGTAGCTGTTCTTGTTCTTGTCCTGTCAAATAAAAGGCAAGCTCCTTAAGGGCAGGAATGCCGTTGACCTCATCTGTTCTTCCATAGTGATGTGCATCGTGGTTACAAGAAAGGTTTCAAATCTCAGCTACACAACTTACAGCAGTGGGACCTTGGGCTAGGTTCTTAACTTTTCTATCCCTCTATTTTTCCATTTGTGAAATGGGAATGATAATACTACTATATTATATAGATCCTAATCACACACGTTAACAACTGTACTCAGGACACACTTTACAGGTAGTTGAGTTCTACGAATCACTGTGGACCTGACATCATCTTAAATTATTAATTCTCTCCTTCTCTCCCTGAGGAATTGAGACTGTAGTGAGTGCCAGTCTGGGGCACAAATTCTCAGGGGACTTTGTTTTCCCTCCCTCCCCTGGTAGCAGTATGCATACAAAAAGTTTTGTTTCTATCATTTTATCTACAGCTGGCTTATTTCATGTTTACCTTTACAGAGATGTAGCCAGGTGGTGACCTAGTTTTATGTGGGAGTTTCTTAGGTTCCCCATCTCGTTGTTCTTTCCTTTCTCTGTAGCATGTAACATAATAGTGCAAACTTAAAATCAATGATGTTTTAGATTCTTTGAAATCAAATCTACCTTAAATGAACCTTGGCACCATAAATTAAGGTAATAGTGGAAAACTCTTAGCATAGTGCCTGCAATATAGTAAGCTTTGTGTCCTGTCTTTGTTGAACTTTTTCTGCTTTGCTCTATGCTGTTTTACTTGTTTTACTTGTTTGTATGCATCTCTTTCACTCTGCTGGGAGCTCCTCCCTCTCTAGTGGAAATCTTTGGATTTTTCCCAGTATTCTCAGAACCTAGTGGGTTTGCTGAAAGGTGAATTGAATTGTATAAGTGACAGAGAGTTCTAGTCTCATCTTTTGTTTTTCATCAGCTTTCTGACCATAAATAAGTACTTTACTTCTCAAGGTGTCATTTTCTTTATCTTTAAAAGGAGCACCTTGCACTTTTAACATTCCTTTTACCTCTATAGTTTTAATTTTAAATAAACTTTTAAGTTAGATTTACATTAAAGTAGAAATGATAGTACAGTATTCTCTTCATCCAGTTTCTCCTAATGTTAATGTAGCCGGATTTTGTCTAGGTCCTTGGCTAAACTGCAAGATATGAATTTCAAGAGCATGCCATGTTGATTAGGCCAGTAATTTATTAAAGTAGGGAGGGAAGAGAAATGGGAGAAAATAACAGATCATGGGCCGCAGAGAGAGGAAGGGGCTGAAGAGTGATAAAGTGGGCTGATTTACAGACTACAATTGTCCATTATAGATTATAAATGCCCAGGTCTTACTTGCATGACCATCAAGGCAGGGAAAAACGGCGAGAGCCAGGGCAAAGGCAAGAAGAAGACTGATTTGGCTTCCTGCTTACTTTTTAAGCCATTAATTATTCTGCCCCTTTGCTAATGACATGGGAGGAGTCCCAGCTGTTTGCTGTTTTGATTGATTATCGCACCATCAATCCCCCAGGAGGGCCCAATGATAAGGCCCCTGGAGACTATCTGGGGCTTCTGGCTTCCGGAGGAAATCTTGTTCGGAATGGGAGAATCTCGAGAGGGTCTTCCAGCAGCCATCGTGGTGGTATTGATGTCCACGTAGACTTTTTGCCAGGTTTCAGATTCGTCTATTGATTCCCTAACTAGCCTCCTTCATTAACATGTTACGTTGCCTTAGTACATTTTTCAAAAAAATAGTCCTTTTTTTTTCCTGTTCCAGCATCCAATCTAGGATACTGCATTGCATCAGTAAAATTTGATTTAAAGATTTAAATGTTATGCTATTTTATGTATGTTTAGAGTTTTGAATATGGGTAGAGTAGAATATGGGTTATTAATAAACATAATTCACTTAATATATTTCAATTTTAGGTTTCCATGGCACATGGAATACAAAATTTGATTAATGCCATCAGAATGATTCACAGTGTGTCCAGGTATTATAATAGCTCAGAGAGAATGACCTCACTGTTTATCAAGGTATGTTTCCAAAGGAAGCAATCACACATGTAAACCTGTGGAAAAGTTAACAGTTCTTTCCCTCTGAGCAAGGGAAGGGAATTGGTAAGTGTAGGTGCCTCTTAGAATTCTGGATTTTAATACTTCCAGTAGACAAGAAAAGAAAGGTGTTGATTGGAATGTTTTACTCAATTGAAGGGATAGTTGATACTTTTCCCCCTGTCAAAGGTAAGCCTCAAAGCTTTTTTTTGTGTGTAAAAAACTGGTGGTTTTCTAATTTACTCATTCCAAATAGTTTTGATTCTATTCAAGAGACAAGGATTGTGTCCATGATTAACAATGCTTTTTAGTAGTTACTCCCACTAGCACAGTAGTCTGAGTAAATTCTTCCAGTATACTGCCATATATTTAATTATATAGTTTTAATTATTCAAGAAACACATGAATAGAATTCCTTTATAAATAATTCAGATACATAACATGTAGTGTTAGAGTCACATTTCAACTTACTTTTTCTAGCAAAGTGTAGATTTAATCAGTATCTATGTCCTAAACAAGACAAGAACCTCAGGATTCTTCCCCTTGACTCTTCTCCTTTCTTCTTGCCATGTATGTCTCACCTTGAGATAATGTTTAGTTCCATATTACAGTTAACATTTTTCAAAATTATGAATCAATAAGTATTCAGACTAAAAGTCTAATTAGTTCTTTGATCACCATTGATCAAATGGTGATCATTCTTTTTTTTTTTTAACTTTTTTTTCAGTTCAAGTTTATCATTCATACATGAACGTCCATGAAAGATAAATGTATAGTATAGCTAGTGAAAACTTACAAAACAAACATGCATATCATCATACAGGGCTTCCATACATTACCCCACCACCACCTTGCATTGTTGTGAAACAATTGTTGCAAACTATGAAAGAGCATCGTTAAAACTTTACTGCTAACTATAGCCAATATCTTGTATTTGGTGTATTTCCGCCCCGCCCCCACCTGGTTAAAGACACACTGTATTAGTATTACATACTTGTTATAGTTCATGAGAGAATGTTCTCATATTTTTTCTGTTAACCACAGTCTATCATTCATTATTTCTTTTTCTGAAAAAAATTCCCAAGTAATTCTTTTAGAGAGGGTCTGTGCATTGGTTGACTTCCTGAATTCTTGCATGTCTGAAAATAGCTCTATTTTGTCCTCCTAATAAATTACTAGTTTGGGGTTTCAAACTCAACATAAGTGAGAAATGCTGGGATTTCGATGGTATTGCTCAATTGTTGTCTAGTATCCAATGTGGCTGATAAGTTTGGTGCTAATCTGATTCTTTTTCCTTAATTAGGTGACTTGCCTTATTATCCCAGGACCGTTTAGGAATTTTTTCTTTATCTTTATAGTTACAAAATTTCAAAGTGGGTGGATCTTCTTACATTTACCTTGTTCTATACTTGCTGGGTTGTTTCAACCCAAAGACTTTCCTCTCTCTTCATTCCTGGGAAACTGTCCTCTCCTTTGCCTTTGATTCTACCATACCCACACTGTTAAATTTGTTCTTCTCTGGAACTGGGTTCTGTTTTTTCTTTAGTCATTTTTTTCTGTTGATCTGATCCTGTGTGCTTTCTATATTTTAGGAATTCCTCAAATTTTCTGTATAGTGGCCTGGCATCTTGATCTAATCTGACCATTTCTAAATGGCTATCCTGTTTATTTTCTTCACTATTTTGGGTGTCCGAGAGGTGGTTATGTTTATATTTAGTCTGTACATTGAAGGTTGGTGAAGCATCACACTTGGACTGGATCAAGACCTACTTAGGGGAATAATAAAATGGGAAATATAATTGACTTTGAAATTTATGGCTCCAGTGACATTGACTTAAACATATTAATTAAATGTGACTTTGGATTGTCTCTTTTTAGTTTGGAATATATGTGTCTTTGTTTTTATATTCTATAATTAATTCATTTTTAAGTCTACTATTTATAATTTTATGTCTGTGATTTTAAAAAATTACATAAATTTAATTTTTCTTTCTACCTGTAATTATTTTGTACTTTTATTTATTTTAGGTAACAAATCAGATGGTGACAGCATGTAAAGCATATATTACCGATGGAGGACAGAACCATGTATGGGATCAGGAAACACCAACTGTACTAAAGAAAATTCAGGTTTGTATAAGTATGTTTATTTTCATTTAAAAAAAACCCTTTCACTGTCTGGCCCAATTTTGTCCTTTCATAAAACATGTGTTAACTTTGAAATTAACATTGTACGAGTAATGTGAGAATATAAAAAGAACTTCATTAAAATTATCTACTTCCCATTATCTTTAATGCTCCTTTTAGGTTATAGTTTAATCTTCATCTTCTCCATGGCTGCCTGTATGAGACACCTGTTGTGTGTCATTTCATATATTCTTTATCCCATCTCTCACTCTAGTCACTGTTAATTTCATTTTCTTGCCTTTTTTGCATTGCCTCCAACTGCCATACATTGTTAAATGGAAGTGCTGATAGTTGGCAGGATTTTCTTCCTATTTTGGAAGAGAATGTTTTTAACATTTCCTGATTTAGTCTGATGCTTTGGTAGGCTTATATATATTTTTTGATCAGATTAACAAAGTTGTATTCCTGGTTTTGGTACTAAGAGATTTTTTTTAGAGTTATGAATAGATTTTGAAAATTTTTTGGTCACATTTACTGAGAATATTGATAGGATTTTCTCCTCAATCTGTTAATGATTTTTATCTCCTCAATCTGCTAATGTTTTTGGGTTTCAAAACTAAACTCCTAATATTCTTGGGATAAATCAATGAGGTCATGATGTAAATATGTTTTTAAACACTCACATTCAGTTTGCTACAATTTTTAGGATTTATTGCAACTACACTTATGAGGGTCATAGGCCTATAATTTTCTTTTTTCATACTGTCCTGTCAGGTTTTTTGACAGTAAGACCTCAAATGCATGGGGAAAATATTTACTCTTTTTCTACTCTCTGGAAAAATTTATATAAAATCAAAGTGATCTGCTTTTTGAAAGATAGAATGATAGAACTCATTTTTTATGCCATTGCGCCTGAAGTTTTCTTTGAGGGAAGATTTTTAAATTACTGCTTCATTTTTAATGAACTAGGTATTTGACTCTTCTTTCTATTTCTTCTTAAGTAAGTTTTGGTAAGCTTATATTTTGGAGGAATTTCTCCAATTTGTCTAACATCTGTAATTTATTGGCATAATGTTGATAGTATTCTCTCACTAATCTTTGCCTTATTAAGTCACTTGTCCCCATATTTGTTAATTATACTATTTATCTTCTTTTCCTTTGTGGTCTTGATTACTCTTGCTTACTCCGATACCCAGATAGAAGTTTTGAATTTTTGATTCCTGAACAAATGTCTCATCAGCCTTCCCTTCCCCACCCCACCCCTCTTCTTTTAATCTTCTCATAGGATTGCATTTTTCTATTCAAGGAATATCAGGCATCTTTTCACAAAACAAGGAAACAGATTTTAGAATCCTCAGGGGAAAAATCTTTTGAGGTTTCAGAAATGTATATATTTGGAAAATTTGAAGCTTTCTGTAAAAGACTGGAGAAGGTAAGCATTATGCAGTCACAGGACTCCACCCCCCACCACACCTTTCTGTTATTTTCTCTTTTATGTAGAGACATTGAGAATTATTGTTCTAGATCTCTTGTCTCACTATTGATATGACTCATCTGATCTTATTCACAGATAATTGCATTTTATTATAACTTATTGTTTCGTTCCTGGTTACTGTTCTCTGCCAGTCACACAAAAGCTATAGCAAGCTTTCACCTTTCTCAAGACTTCAATTCTACTTACATCTATGGAACTTGAACTGAAAAGAACCTCCGTTTTTAACTATTGTGTTAGATTGAAATATGGCAATACCTGGCAGAGCCTAGTAGTTGTCAAATATCTGAGTATATAGGTACCTCCTCTTTCTAGGCCAGTATATGCCATGTATATGTAAACATTGCATGAATCCCTTTGCAGGATGGGCATGATTTAGAAACCTCTGCACCATTGCTTTATTTATTTGGACTGGCTGGGGAAGAGTGATATTTTTTTCAGGGGATGTAGAATAGCCCATACTAGAGGCTCCTTCGAGGCAACAGTTGATAAGTCTATAAAGATATTATCTGCATGATGGACCACCACCTCCCTCCTTTCCATCACTATTTTGCCAGCTTTCTAGACTGGGGTAGTTAGGATCCTGTTCATCATTTGCTGGAAATTGGTGGGGGCATTGCACAGGTAGAAGGACATTTTCTAGACATATTCATGATCTATTTTTCATTTGTAACACCTCAGTTCAGCTAGGAAATGAAAGTGTGGGTTTTAAAGAGAGCCAGGTTACTGAGTGAAGTCACTTTATTGTTAAAACATATATCTTTCCATCCCAATCCCTCCCAAGCATGCCATTTAGTAGAATTATTACTGTATCTATTACAACTTTCTCTTCACTCCAAACAGAAAGCCTACACTTTGCATTAAGTCCCCATTGCTCCCCACCCCTATAACCTACACTCCACTTTCTTTCTCTGTGAGTTTGCATATTCTCCAGTATTTTCTTTGTAGTTACCATGGAGCTTAAATTTAACATCCTCAATCTCTAATAATCTCATTTGCTTTGATACCAACTTATCTTCAATAGCATACCTAAACTATGTTCCTATAGCACTCTCTCCCCTCACCTTTATGTAGTTCTTGTGACAAATTACATATTTATACAGTGTGAGTCCAAAACCATTTATTTGTAATTACATTTTATGTGTTTGCTTTTTAGATAATGTAGGAATTTAAAAAGTGGAGTTTCAAATAAAAAATACAATAGTACTGGTATTTATGTTCACTCTGTCATTACCTTTACTGGAGACTTTTATTTCTTCATATGGCTTCAGTCAATTGTCTAGTATCCTTTTCTTTCAACCTGATGAACTCCCTTAAGCATTTCTTGAAGGGCCAGTCTATTGATGGTGAAGTCGCTGACCTTTTGCTTATCTGGGAATGTCCAATCCCTCCCTTATTTTTGAAAGACAGTTTTGCTGGATATAGAATTCTTGGTTGGCTTTTTTTTTTTTCTTTCAGCACTTCATGTTTTTCCACTGCCTTCCCTCCTCCATGGTTTCTGATGAGAATTTGGCACTTAATCTTATTGAAGCTTCCTTGTATATGACATGTTGCTTCTTTCTTGTGGCTTTTAGAATTCTCTCTTTATCTTTGGCATTTGACAGTCTGATTATAATGTGCCACAGCATGGGTCTATTTTGGTTTATCCTGTTTGGAGTTCACTAAGCATCTTGGAAGTGTACATTCATATCTTTCATTAAATTTGGGAAGTTTGAAGTTGGTTTTTCCTTGAATATTCTCTCTTTCCCTTCCTCTCTTCTCTTTCTGGTACTCCTGCAATGTCTATATTGGTATGCTTGATGGTGTCCCACAGCTTTCTCAGGCTCTGTTCATTTTTCTTCATTGTTTTCCTTCTGCTCCTCAGACTGAATAGTTCCAATTCTCTTATCTTTAAGTTCACTGATTCTTTCTTCTGCCAGCTCCAATCTACATTTGAACTCCTGTAGGGATTTTTTTTTTGTGTGTGTGTGGTACAGGGGATTGAACCTGGGACCTCGTACATGTGAAGAAGGTCCTCAACCATTGGGCTATACCCGCTTCCCTCCTTGAGGGAATTTTTAATTTCTGTTACGGTGGTCTTCAGCTCTGTTTGATTTCTTTTCATACTTTTCATCTCTCTGTTGATATTTTCTTTGTTTTCGTCTCTTGTTTTCCTGATTTCCTACAGTTCTTTGCTTATGTTTTTATTTGGCTCTTTGAGCATATTTAGTACCATTTTTTTTTTTTTGGTCTGGAATAATCCAGACATTTTCTTTGTATCTAATATCCCAGGTCTCATCCTCCTCATTGATAGTTTCAAATGCTTCAATCTTCTCCTTTTCCTAGGCTGTCACTACCTATTTCTTTGTATGTTTTGTAATGTTTTGTTGAAACCTGAATGTTTTGATATTTTAATGTGTCATCACTGGAATTTAGGCTCTGAGGCGTCTGTTCCTTAAGCTTGTATCCAGCAAGTATTATGACAGAGATTTCCTTCAATGCCAGGAGCTAACAACAACAAAAAAAGAAAACACTTTCCCCAGTCTTTGCAGATTGACCTGTGGGAGTGTTCTCCTTCAGAGCTTATCCATACAATGAGTTTAGAGAATAGCACCAGGCCAAAGCATAGGGGCCTCCCTGGTCCTTTGTAAGCATGTATCTTGTCTTGTTAATGTGGATTTGGCATTGCCCCGATGGCATCCTCTTTACATGAATACAAATGTCCTTTCTTCTCTAGAAATCAGTCTTAGAAGGTCCTAAAGACTGCACTGTATGTCCTATAGTCAACAATCCCTCGCCCTAGGCAGCCCCTTGACTGATCTCCCACAGTGTTCAGTAAGAGTTCTGTGAGCTGCCTTTTACATTCAAAGTGTGTTCTGAGACAGTGTGTCCCTCAGGCCACTACCAGACAGATTGAGCTGGACACACATGCCCAATATGTGCACTAAGGTTGCTCTGTGCTCTCTGGAACTGGGACTGGGGTTCTGCACAGGAAGCATGGGCTGGCTTGGTGGCGAGCTAGTGGGAGTGGGGGAGGGATCAGCCAGAGACAGAAGATCCTACTGCTTTTAAGTTGCCTTTTGATTTGTCACTTGCCCTGTTATTGCAATCCTTAAACTATTTCCTAGAATATTGAGAAGGATGTTTCTCCCAGGTTTTGCTAGTTGTTCAAAGCTTCTGTGGAGAGATGGAGCCCTGAAGCTTCTTTACCATTGTGATTGGGGCAGGGTCTGTTGTTTGATTTTAAACAACTTTATGGAGATATAATTCTTATACCATATAAGTCACCTATTTAAAATATACAATTCAATGCATTTTAGTATATTCATAGGGTTGAGCAGCCATCACCACACCTACTCCTAAAAGAATCCCTGTCCTCATTAGCAATCATAACCCTTTTACCAACCTCTCCACCCCAAGCCCTAAGCAACCACTGATCTACTACTTTCTATCTCTGTAGATTTTCCTATTCTGAACATTTTGCATGAATGGAATCATAGAAGTGGTCTTGTGACTGGCTTCTTCCACTTAACATGTTTTTATTGTTTATCTGTATTGTAGCATGTATCAGTACTTAATTCTTTTTATTACCAAATAATATTCCATCATATGTATCTACCATATTTTATCAGTTGATGGAGATTTGGGTTGTTTCTACTTTTTGGTTCTTATAAGTAATGCTACTGTGAACATTTGTGTTCAGGTTTCTGCGTGTTTCATTTCTCTTGAGTATATACCTAGGAGTGACATTGCTAGGTTATATGTTAACTCTTTTGAGGAATTGCCAGACTGTTTTCCAAAGCAATTGCATCATTTTACATTCCTACCAACAGTGTGTGAGGGTTTATTTCTGCACATCCTTGCCAACAGTTGTTAGTTTCCATGTTGTTTAGTTATAACCATCCTGGTGGGTATGAAGTAGTATCTTATGGTAGTTTTGATTTGCATAGCCCTAGTCACTATTCATGTTGAGCATCTTGTGCTTATTTACCACTTATATATCTTCTTTAGAGAACTGTTTATTCAAATCCTTTACCCATTTTCAAATTGGATTATTTGTCTTTTTATTGTTGAGTTGTAAGAGTTCTTTATATATTCTGGATGTAAGTCCTTTATCAGATATATACTCTATAGAAATCTTCTCTCATTCTGTGTGTTGCATTTTTAATTTCTTAATGGTATCTTTTGAAGCACAACAGTTTAAAATTTTGATAGAATCCTATTTATCTGTGTTTTTCTTTGATTTTTTTTTTGTTTTTTTGGATTTGGTGTCTTATCATTGTAGGGTACTGTTATTTTGTGAACAACAGGGATTTCTCAGGGGAAAATGTGCAATGATAAGGGTATTGGCATGGGTCAAATTAATAAATAGGCCTCATTGGGCAGGACCTTTTACACAAAGATGCTTAATGTTTCTGAATCTACTAGAGCATAAACCTGGAGGTGGGTCCTGGTTTCCCTTAAAATTTCCAGGAGCTAGAACCCTTGGCAACTTGGGTGCATTATTGAACTTGGGAGTTTCAGTGCTGGACCTTAATGGTTGCCCTGTTAGCAGTATAGTTCTTTGGTGGCAGCTGTAATGCTGGGATGACTGGGCATCCATCTGTAAAGTAGCAGCCTGGGCATTCCTCTGCATTAGCTACTCTCCTTGCCCCACCTCTGGAGAAGCCCTGCCTCCAGCCCTTAAGAATAAAACTACTAGCCACCAGGACTCAGCAGGCAGACCTAATATAGCACCCTTGAGATGCCTTATCTGACTGAAATGCCTCCTGATTGCTAGGTCATCGCAATTCCCTATGCTAAGAATCACTTGGCTGACTGGTACCTCTCTCAGGCATAATTGGATGTTAGTGTCTAGACTCTAAAAGGTGGTGCTATCAAACTTACTCTGAATTATGGCCAGGAATTTTGCATAGTCCCTTAGAGGTGGTTACTGAGGTGCTTGGATGGGCTTCTTCTGATGAGTGGGAACAGGAGGGGCCACTGTTGTGCTACCCCATGTGAACTCTTAAATAGTTGAAGAGAGACAGAAGGGTAAGATAAGTCATAGTCTCTTAGGGAAAGCTGAGATTCAAATGTTAAGATGACCAAATGCAAAAGTCAAGGACAGACAGGATTGAGGTTGGGGTTGTCAAAGTGAGACCTCAGAGTTGGGCAGAGATGGAGGAAAGCATTAACGAACAAGTAAAAAAGATTCTAGGGTATCAGTTGTAGGGTGTCCAAGACTCATCTTTTATCCTAGGTGGATATTTGATAGTGCATTGAGTGTTAATCTGTCTTAAAGACCCAGAATTAAGTGCTGCTATTTTTCTTTCTGTCATGTAAATTGTGGTGAATGTTGGTGTTTCCCAGAGCTGTATCCTTAGTTTTGTTTTCTTCTCACTCTGAACATTTGTGGGAGAGAGAAGAAGGGTTGGTATATTAGTCAGGGCTCTCTAGGGAAACACCACCAACAGGAGAGATCTGTAAATATCATGAGGTTTTTATAAGAATTGTCTCACATCACTGTGGGGACATACAAGTTCAAATTCCGTAGGGCAGGTCACATGTAGGGAACTCCCATGAAAGTTTTTGATGAATTCTCCAGGAGAAGCTGGCTGACTGAAGTAGAAATGGAAATTCTCTTTTCTGACTGCTGAAATCATCACACCTCCTTTTAAAGCCTTCAACTGATTGGATGAGACGTCTCTCATTGCTGAAGGCAATCTCCTAGTTGATTGTAGATGTAATCAGCCATAGATGCAGTCAACTTACTGATGATTTAAGTCCAGGATGAAAGTCAACTACTGATTTAATGTCCTCATAGTAACTATCAGGTCAGTACTTGATTGACCAAACAACTGGACACCAAAACCTGGCCAAAATGATACATGAACCTACCCATCACAGATGGGTAGGTGGTATAGCTGGGGGGAGATTTAAGGAACTGAAGCTAGTATTGGTGGTGGGTAAGGTCTCTTATTCAGTGGGTGACACTGAGTTGAGGGAATCAAAGAAAGTTGAGAACTGGAAAGGTTGCCAAGGTTGGTGAGCCAGAGAAGGGAGTACAGCACGTTGGTTGTTGATACTGAGGAGTCAAAAGGTGATGATATTTTGGATGGATTGTATGCTTTATTAATATGTATCAATAAAATTGATTTTAAGAAGTTGATGAGAAGAGCCTAGCCAGGACCAGGACAAACAAGCAGGAGCGTGGTCATGATTAATAACCACGACTGGCTTTTATGCTGACACTCTGTGGTATGAAGGGTGGAAGAGGGTGCTGGCTGCGTTTGAAGGGCCAAGCATGGGTCTGGCTACCACCTCTCCCTCAAGATGACCTCTCCTCCAACCCATGGACAAAGTTGAGGATTGGAGCTGGCCATGTTAGTGGCAGGAATTACATCAGGTCTCTGACTGTTGGAGGTGGGTGGGAGGGTAAGGAGTAGAAGGCATTCTTAGCAGGTTAGAATAACAGTGGAGGTGGTAGTGTGAGTTCTTCAGTTCTTTTGTTTTTGTTTTTTAATGTAGGTAAGTGGAGTGTATGTGTTAGAAGGAGACTCAGATATTATTTCTATTTGGTCATAATTCCCCTCCCTGTGCTTCTGTGTTTATATAATCCCCTGAATGGCCTGTATATCTTTTAGGTTTGGAATGGCTTCTAAGATGACTATGGTTTTTGGAAGTATATGGAAATAGCGGAGTAAGAATAACATTTGCTCTGAAAACCATCATCTGGGTTGACAGGTGCAGAAACTTTATGTGAATTCTGTATCCTGTGAGGGAGGGCCAGTTGTGTTGTCTTCATGGTGTATAGCATTTGGAGGACTCTCCTGAGAACAGGACTATTTTCAGATTGGCCACCAGACAAATGGGTCAGCCCTGGAGAGCTCTGGGCATTGTTCTCCAAAGCAGGAATCTAAACAGGGACTTACTATTAAGATTAAGGAACTAAGTAGTTTGTGAACATGAAGGTTGTTTTTTTTTTTTGTTTGTTTGTTTGTTTTTTATTTGGTGAAGTAGGTAGTAGTGGTACATTGAGATGGAGGCAGGCACTACCAAAATAAAGAACACTATGATGGTTTCCCAGGGCTCTTTAGGGGTCAAAAGTGGTTGCACTTGTCCGTGTTTCTTGGGCCTGCCCTTCACCTGAGTGCAGGTGTCATAGCACAAGCAGATGTGGGCTCATGGTAATCTTTACACACGAGAACATAGTTAGGACCAAGAAGAATGGTAATGCTTTTGAATCCAGTGATATGATTTTCAAAAAAATTCTCAAGAACAAAAGGATGAAGCTGTTTAGATATCTACAAGGGATTTTACTTTAGTTTCTTTTTTCTCTTGAAAGACAAAGTAATTCATTTCTAGAAAAGGATACAAGGGGAGGTTGTGAACTCTCTCTTGGTATGATAGAACATTATCTAAAAGAGTTTAAGAAGAATAATGACTGATGACAGAGATTTGTCTTCTGGCTTATCTCCTCTGGTTTTAGCTAAGTGAATCTAGGGCTTGTTTATTGATTTGTGTATTTCAATCAACAGTTCATTAAGAGCTTAGAAAAGGGAGGGTTGTTAATATCTGATTTTCTTTTTAAGATTACAGAAATGATAACTATTGTGCAAACATATACTGCCTTGAGTAATTCTACCATAGAGGGAATAGATATTATGGCAATAAAATTCAAAAGTATATATCAAGGGGTTAAGAAAAAGCAATATGACATTCTGGATCCAAGAAGGACAGAATTTGAAACTGATTTCTTAGAC
This sequence comes from Cabassous unicinctus, assembly GCA_029593785.1. Taxonomy (NCBI): domain Eukaryota; kingdom Metazoa; phylum Chordata; class Mammalia; order Cingulata; family Chlamyphoridae; genus Cabassous; species Cabassous unicinctus. The sequence continues at coordinate 16,183 of JAQZBX010021613.1, forward strand.
TTCATGTCAAAAATCCATGGTTTAGAGGTAAGTAATTATACATATTTTACTGTAGTAAAGCTGAAATGTAATCAACAGTACTAGTCATTCATATATTTACTATTTCTTTTTTTTTTGTTGTGGGTAAAAATCAAATTTTTCACAATACATACCAATATTTGTAAAATGATATATAAATATATATGCATATATGTGCATTTGCTCACATAAATGTTATTTTTTTTACATATATATATTTTAAAAGGTGCTTAGATTGCCTATTTCTTTTGTTATAAATTGCTCTTTCAAACTGATCAAAAATACTTGCCAGTGTGAAAATTTTTTCACTGTTTCAAATGAAAAATATGAGTATTCAATAAAATATGGCAGTGAATAACCAGAAGCCCAAAGACTTTTTTGTTTTTTTAAAGGAGATACCAGGGATTGAACCCATAACCTCATACATGAGAAGCAGATGCTTAACCACTGAGCCACACTCACTCCCCAAGCTCAAAGGCTTTTGTAGCTAGGATTTGTTTTTAATTTACATTGAAATTTGCATTAGATTCTTATTGTACCAAGAAACCCATACCATTTTTTCAGAATTGGGGGAATTTGTAATCTTTATACTTTGTTTTACGTGTGATGAAAAGATTTGAGAACAGACTGGGAAGGTGGAGTACACTCCCCCTTGCATTTCTCCCCCCTTTATGTCCACATTCTCTTCTTCAGCTAGGGAGTACATCTCTAAAGAGGCCTTCCTCCTCTCTGTCATTAGACCAAGGGCACCAGAGGACAAAGAGTAGTTAAAACTACCTTCAGGGAGTGGATGTGGCTCAAGCGGTTGAGTGCCCGCCTCCCACATAGGAGGTCCCGGGTTCAGTCCTCTGTGCCTCCTGAACAAAACAGAAATAACAAGCAAAACAAACAAAAAAACCAACTCAAGGAAGCCGATGTGGCACAGTGGTTGAGCTTTCCATATACGAGGTCCTGGGTTCAATCCCCGGTACCTAAAAACAAACAAACAAAAAAAAGCAAACTGCTTTCAGGTGAGATTGTAACATATTTCTATCTACCATTTGGGGTTATGTGATCTTCCTTACTCTTACTGAAAACGACTATAGGTCTGGGTTTAGCCCCAGGGCATGGTCTCCTCTTTGCTGCAGAATGCTCTGTAGGTGCAGGGAGGACAAGAATATACTCTTGTCTACTTTTTGACTCAGGCTTCTGTCATAAAGGTGAGTTAATCACTTATTTAGTTTTAACCCTTTAAGCCATATTAAATGGAATCTGGGGGACATACATAAGATATATACATAAGAAAGATCCCAAAATTCTACTAGAACTCCTTTTTCTTTCAGTTTTTGAAAATTAGACTATTTGATATTAAGATATATTACTTTAAATTATTCTTTTAGTGTTTGGCTGGTGGGGCAGAGTGGAGGTTGCTTCCAAAATGCTTTCAGAGTTAAATCTATATGGCAATGGGAATCTCGTTAAAAAATAAAAATCAACTTGTAACCTTTTAATTTATTTTTTATGATTTTATTAGTAAAAATATGTTATAAAGGCTTTACTGTAGTCTTGGATAAGAATTGTAGCTTTCAGTAAGTTTAGAGGCCATATTTATTTTTTACTATTTAAATAATTTCCTTTAGGGGTCAGTGTTTTTATTTTCCTTCCTTTTTTCTTTTGTTTGATTAATGGGTGTGGTATTCATTACTTATGGCTCTATAAGTAAAAATAATTTGCAAAAGAATACTTCAGTTACATTATTTGGGTACCTGGAGTTTGGGGCTCATCGCCAGAGATGGTGGAGTCTTGGGAAGAACATTTTCTCCTTCCTATTCCTCCTTATCAGTGGCAGAGAGGTTTCTCTGAGAGCAGCGATATTTAGAAAATGACATCTGTTGGCCTTTAGTGACAATAGTGTCATTACTTTCCTCTGCCAGAATGCCTAAAAATTCTAAATATCCCAAAGAAACATGCTTGGTAAGGGATAATCATTCCTAACAAATTTTGTAGATCATCCATATCCAAACTCAAGCCACATTTTAGTTTTTCTAGTAGCCACATTCATAAAAGTAAAAAGAAAGAGGAAACATTAATTTTAATAATATATTTTATACAACCCAGAGATATCCAAAATAATTATAATTTCATCATGTCATCAATATAAAAACCATTAATGGGATATTTTTCATTTTTTTCCCCATACTTAGTCATTGAAATCCAGTGTGAATTTTATGCTCACAGCACATCTCACTTCCAAGTAGTGACATTTCAAGTGCTCATTAGGCCACATGTAGCCAGTGGCCACCTGCATCACACAGCATGGCTCTAGATGCTTAGGTGGGGATGCGTTTAAGGCTATTTCCATTCTGTAGGAAAAACATTTAGTGTTGTTAAACAAAAATGAATATCCTTAACACCAAATCATTTAAATTTAAAAATTTTATTTTAGGTACAGATACAGGGTTTTATGAACAGTACTTTTGGAAAAATTTTATCTTCTCAGCAGGCTCTTCAGCTGCTTCAAAGGTATTTATAATGCTTTAAGCAGAATTATTTCTAGATGAGATAACTTTAAATCTGAAAACACAATTTCTGATAAGATGTTTTTAAAAAATCTCTCCAGCATAAATGTAGAACTTTATAAACATTAACCGTTTAATTACCTCTAAATAGAGTGATGAGAATTTGAAACATAGTATGATATTTTTCATTGCACCTTTTTTTACAGTAGAAAGTCTTTCAATTAGAAAGTGAAATTATTTATGTTTTTTTCCCCCAGTCTTAAAGGTTTGAGGTTAATTTCATAGGTATAACTGGAAAGGAAACTAGTAATGCTACATTCTGAAAGAATTTCTAAAAATGAAATTATCTAAGAATAGTAGATCACAAAACTTTCCATTTTCCCACCTGAAGTCTCCTACATCCTCCTTTCCCTCAATTCCTGATAGCAGGGCTCCCCTGAAGGCCAAGGACACACTGATTAGAGAGACAACAAGCTGGACAAGAGGCACTTCTCTTCCAGTCTGAGGCAGGCTCGTGACCCTTTTGGAAATTTCCCCTAAGAGCAGCAAACCTGGATTTGGGCCTGGCTTTGCCACAGTTTCATGTCTCTAAAATAATGGATCATTCCTGCCCCGCTTACCTCATGGGGCTACTGTAAGAGTCAAAATAGACATAAAATCTTTTTGATGAGTAGCAGTACTATACATATGGCAGGTACTGTTTTCTTGCTGGTCTCTCTCTCTTTTTTATTTTAATTAATTAATTAATTTACTTATTTATTAGGAGGTACTGGGGATTGAACCCAGGACCTCATACATGGGAAGCAGGCACTGAACCACCGAGCTACACCTGCTCCCCTCTCTCTCTCTTTAAGTCTATAGTATGCTGGTGTCAGTTTATTTTATTATCAGCACATCATTGGTTAGTACTTCTGTGCATCATTTAGTCTCTCAGTGGAAGTACTATTTGGCTTACTAAGTCTTTATTATGATTGTGGATTTTTGGAATTACGGGAGCATTAACTTTGTCAAAGGTCCATTCAGTGTGCTTCCCTCTGTCTTTGCTAAGCCATCGCCCCAGTCATATTTTAAAACTCAATTTAAATGTCACATTCTCAGGGAAGGCGTTTTTGGTCCCCCTGTTATATGCATTCCTGGCACCTGTGTAATTTAAATAATTATTTTGCAATTCTTAAGGGATATTTGCCTTTTCCACAGGATAACTGTAGTCTCCATGAGAGCTGGGACCACATCCACCTCACCCCTCACTGTATTCCAGCACAACACACTCATAGGCGCGCTGTGAATATTTTGTCAAATGAATGAATGGCTCTTTAGTACTGCAGCAATAGTTTTTAAGTATATTTCTCGTTTACGTTTTAATCACTTCAGTTATTTTCAGATTTCAGAAGTTGAACATTCCCTGTCTTCAGTTAGAGATCCACCACACAATTGAGCGTATTCTTCAGTGTTATGTGGCTGAACTTGAAGCTACAAAGAAGGCAAGTATCATGTTTCTAGATAGAATCATACATCGATACAAAAGGAAAAAATTCTTAAAGTGTTTGCCTTCATTATCGTGTGCCAAGCATTTCAGAGTGATCTGTTCCCCTCTATATGTGGGAAGGTGCTGACATTGTATGCCTCTGGAGAGCCAGATTTATCTCTGTTCTCAAGAGCTATCTTTCTGCCACAGTATCTGGGTATATATAGCATAGGCCATTTCAGTTAATATTTTTGTGTATAGAAAGAATATTATGACAGCTAATGTAGCTAGCTGTGTACTTCCTCTTTTGAATGCCTCTTTAAAAATTGGGATAAGGGCAGAAAAATTATATATGTGATGGGAAATAAAGGGGAAGAGAGAATTCAGTGTGATATATTGTAAATATCATAGTTTCTGAGCCTCACGTTATCATCTCCCAAGTATATTTATATATTTATTGACCACATACAGTGCATAAAATGTGAATAATAGTGAAATATCAATACAAATACAGCTTTTTTTTTTTTGCCTTTTCTGTTGTAATGAATTTCAAACATTAACATTACCTCTTTAATTACAGCTTTATCATTCTCAAAAAGATGATCCTCCTCTTGCTCGCAACATGCCTCCCATTGCAGGAAAAATACTTTGGGTGAGGCAGCTGTATCGCCGGATAAGTGAGCCCATCAACTATTTCTTTGTAAGTCAATAATTAAATTTACAATATGTGGCTTATAGTGGTTAATACAAGAAGTATATTATATCCAATAATATTTGTGTCCAATAAAGTAGTTAGAGCCAATTCTTTGACCAGACAAAGAAAATATGCTTTAGATAGACTAAGCCAATTCTTTCATGTTTGGCAGGTAAGCCAGTTTAGTTGCAGTTATCTAGAAGAAAGGCAATCTTATAACTTTATGTCTTTTTATAACATAAGACACTTTATAAAGGTTCTTAAGAAATAGTTGTTTTGAAAACATAATAAAGTACTGGCCTAGTGCTGAAGGTTATTTCTATCTGTGGATAGGTCACTGATTTATTTTAGTGAAGGTGAAGATATATTCAAAGAATATGGTCCTATATGAACAACAGAGACCTATGTCAGAGTATAATAGAATATATTCACTTTCCATATCCTTAAGATTATTAAATTTCTGAAAAACACAAGGATGGTCTTAGACCCTGTTGGAATTTTGAAACTAACAGTTTTTCTGTGTTTTTTGTTTGTTTATTTTAAGAGACAGAGTAGCAGAGCAGAGCAAGTATGCTTGATGGTATGTTTTGTGCCTAACTATAGAACAAAACAACTATAAAACAATAGTCTTGCAAGTAATTTTATTATTTAAGCATTATTGAATATTAAGTTTCTGTTGTTTCTGTTTGGCTTCCATAATTTATTTCATTGTTCTGAATTTCTTTTAAATTTAAAAAAATTTTTTAAAGAAGCTTTAGATTACGTAAATGTTACATAAAAAATATAAGGGATTCCCATATGCCCCATCCCCGCCCTCTCCCACACTTTCCCACATTAACAACATCTTTCATTAGTGTATTAGTCAGCCAAAGGGGTGCTAATGCGAAATACCAGAAATGGGTTGGTCTTTATAAAGGGTATTTATTTGGGGTAGAAGTCCACAGTTACCAGGCCATAAAGTATAAGTTTCTTCTCTCACCAAAGTCCATTGCCACGTGTTGGAGCAGGACAGCTGCCGACATTTGCCAGGCTTCAGGCTTCTTGGGTTCCTCTATTCCCGGGGCTGCATTTCACTCTGGGCTTAGCGCCTCTTTTTCCTCCACAAAGTCAGCTGTAGACTATCAGGCAAATGGCTCGCTTCTCTTCTCCTGGGGCCTTCTCTCCAACATCAAAACTCCAACATCAAAACTGCTACTCAAAAACTGCTCCCTTTGTCCTTTGCCTTGCCTTTTATATTCGATTCCCCCCACCCACCAAGGGGTGGGGCTCAACGCCCTACTGATGTGGCCCAGTCAACACCCTAATCATAACTTAATCATGCCCAGATTAACAGATCAGTTTACAAGCATGATCCAATTATATTTTTGGAATTCATAATTACATCAAACTTCCAAAAGGCTACAATTAGTGTGGTACATTTGTTACAAAAAATTGAACACATATTGAAGCATTGCTACTAGTGTGGACTGTAGTTTACATTAGAATTTACACTCTGCCCCGCACAATTTTATAGCTTATGACAAAATGTGTAATGGCCTGTAGCTATCATTGCAATGTCATGCAGGACAATTCCAATGTCCCAAAAATGCCCCCGTGTTGACACCTGTTCTTCCCTCTCCCTCCCTTCAGAACCTCTGGTAGAAACTGCCTTTATATCAGTGATAAAAGTTCTTCCATTGCTAGAATAATAATAAGTCTATAATAGAATAATAATGTCTACTTTAGTCTGTTCTGAATATTTTAAAAAATGATGAATTAGAATCCTGGCCTTAGACAAGAGCCAGAGTGTGAACTCAATTGCTGATAGATTCTGTAGTGGCAGGGCAGAGATTGCCCTGTTTGACATATGTGAATTGAAACCTGAAACTTTCAATTTTCACATCAAGAAATTTGGTTTCTATTCTTTCACGTATAGCCTTTTTTTTTTTTTTGCTGGAATTTAGGAATTTGATATTTCGGAGATCACAATTCAAAGAGATCAGACAATGATACCTTTTCCAGAAAAGTGGGAGGGGATAGAGAATAGAGCCTCTCAATGCCTGGGCCTGGCTGTTGGGCTAGAGACCTCACTTTCTAAATCTGTTTTTTTTCTTTTCTAGTTTTCCCTTTCAACTGACAGCTTTTCTTTACTTCTCTTGTATGGCCCCCCATCTCAGTTTTATTCCAATTCAAAATCTAATTATTTGATGTCATTTTAAATATAGACAGTTTTATGGTATGGATGTGAAGCTAATCAGCAGTCTTTTCTAAAGAAATATTTTTATTTTCATTTAAAAAACAGAAAAACTCAGAAATTTTGTCAAGCTTGGAAGGCAAATCTGTCATTCGTCAGTATAACAAAATTTCCTATGTCCTGGTGGAATTTGAGGTGGTCTATCACACAGCCTGGGTCAGAGAGATTTCTCAGTTACAGTATGGTATGTATAAGACTGTGCAATGGGGCTAAAAGGTGTTAGGTGATTTTGAATGAATTCACGGTTCTGGAGAATTTTTATGTTCCTTTTAATATAATCTTATGAAGTTTAAAATTTAGATTTGGAGACAATACTATTATTTCTTTCTTTATAGCTATTAATATTCTGATTTTTATAAGCAATTCCTGGGATTTGGAGAGATACAAAATCCCACTTCCCACATCTGCAGTGGTCCGAGGTCATAACTAATACTCATTGTCTCTCCTCCTCCAACACTCATTCCAGATTTCCCTCACCCTTAACATGTCAGCTGGTCTGGATTGCTTATCTGCTGGGGTGACCCAGGTCTTCCTCGTGGAGGGGCTTAGCCCTTTGTTGTCTTTCTCTTGTCAGGCTGTGATTGCTGCAATTGCCTGTTTCCTTGTCTCTACAGATGTGGAAGCAATGAGAGATGCCCCAGTAGGTCCCTGAGTTCTTCTGTAGCCCCACACATGTAGCAGCAACTCTCCCCTCTTATGGTAGTGAGGGCTGATTCTCCCTGCCAGTGTTGTAACTCCTTTGTTCACCTGCTGGTCTATTGCAGACCAGCAGTGGTCAAAACTTCAGACTTGTTGTGCCCCCTGGTGGAAATGTTCTTCCCTGCCAAACTAGGATCTCCATTTCAGCAGAGCATAGAATTGTAGGATCAGGAAGCACAAATTCTGCAAGTGGGTCGGTGGGAAGGATGGTGAGAGGGGCCACTCCGACTTTTGCCTTTTGGCTCCAGAACCTGTGTATTTTACCTATATATAAGCCATTAAATCACTGCATACCCGCATCCTGGAGGATAGCACCCCAACACGGCAAGATGTTGTCCCTTTCTGGCACCTTTAATAGGCCATTTCAGCCTTCAGTCAGGCCAGCTATTTCTGGGTGATGTGGTATATGGTAGGACACTATGAATTTTAGGGAAAGCATTCCAACAGAGCAACACTTAAAGGAGCACCCAAGAGAAACCTAAAATTCACATTATGGAAAGGGCAGAAAAGAATTTTAACAATTGAAATATGGAGCATGTACTGTTTTGGTCTATAATGCCATGCACTTCTCTACATTGTTTTTTTCCTGCTAGTTTTTCTGTCCCCAGTCCCCTTCCTCTTTATCTGCACATGTTCAAAAACAAGCTCAATAGTCACCCATTCCATAAAGCCCTTCTTTATTCTCCCTGGCAAAAAAAAAAAAAGCCTTCCTTTTCCAGAGTCCTCCATATACTTTATCTGTCATTTTGTCTCATGATACTTAGTTTTACATTTCCAAGGATACTCTTTGTCTGTTTCATCTTTATATCTCTTAATGGTATAGCTAATATTTACACAGTAACTGTTGTGTGCTATGCTTTGCCTATACAAATTCCTTTAGGCTTCATAGCAACCCTATGAGGAGCTATTATCACACAGGTAATAAATGGCAGATCCAAGATTCAGACCCAGGTAGTCTGGCTCCTGAGACCATGCTCTTAGCCATTTTCTATACTTCTTCTAAAAGGCCCAGAACAAAGTCAGGTATGCTTGGAGGCTCTTTAAATATTTTTAAAATGTTCTTAAGCAGAGATCAGACAATCTTTTTTTTTCTGAATAAGACAAAGAGAATTTATTTATTTTTTAATCAATTTATTGAAGTATATCTTTCATACGTGAACATACATAAACAATGGTTCAGTAAACATTGTGAACTTACAAAACCCACCACAAATACTTTGCATTGTTGTAAAACATTTGTTAACAAATATGAAAGAGCATTGTCAAAGTATTATTACTAACTATAGTCCATATCTTACTCCCCTATACTTTTTTTTTAGGGATTTATTTATTTATTTATTTACTTTTATCCATTTTTAGCCCCCCATCGTTTTTGCTGTTTTTGTGTCCATTCGCTGGGCAACTGTGTGTGTCCGTTTCCCACCCTCTTTTCTCATGCTTCTCCTCCTGTCTTCACTGGGATTCGATCCTCGGAACCTCCAATGTGGGAGAGAGGTGTCCTACTGTCTGTGCCACCTTAGTTCTGGGTTTTTTGGTGCGTCTCATCTTGGCTCTCCCTTGTGTCACTCTCCTGTTACGTCATCATCTTGCTGCATGGCTCATGGGACCTGACGGTGCACCTGCTTGCAGAGCCTGGCAGCACACCCGCATGCCCATGTGCCTTCTATAGTTTTCTTTTTTTATTTTTACCGGGAGGTCCCGGGGATAGAACCCAGGTCCCTCCATATGGAAGATGGACGCCCAGCCATTTGAGCCACAGCCGTCACTCTGCTATATCTCTTAAGGTTGATCAAGATACCTAGAGTTACAGTCTTTTCCCATACATGATGGTCATATAATAAATCAGGCTTAGTTTATCACCAGCATTCTAAAAACCAGACCTAGAGAGAAAAACTAGGTCTTGGGACACATGCATGGTTTCCAATATAAAGAATGTTTAGCCTACCCTGATTATCACAAAATCAGGACAGTGAGAATATTTGCACAGACAATCTTTATAAATAATTTCATCACGTTTTCTGGAGAGTTTGTTTCCTTGAGAATATCCATTAAGTCCTATTGGGTGAGTAATATATACTCATTGCAATGGATTGATGCCCATGAGAAATGGTAACAAATGAAGCAAACGATACAAAGAAAGACTATTTCATGTGAATGTAAGCTAGTAGAAAGGAAGGCTATGGAAGGCTTCTTGTTTGAATGACTATATTTAACTACACAGGAACTTGGAATAGTTATTGAGGAGCTAGTATGGGCTGCCTTTAGTTGGTTGCTCTGTCAGGTTTCTCTGAAGGTGATCCACAAGGATTGAAACATTTGGTTAGTCCTGGAATACACTTCTTGGCTGTCACTATTCATTTTGTCCTTTCAGGCAGGCTCAGTATCAGTCTCAAGGAACATAGTTTTCTTTCAATGAATGTTCAGAAGTTATTTTGGATTTTGCTTAGAGGATAAATTGTTTCTAGCCTAACCTTTAAAAAGATTCCAAATGACTTGGATAATATTTTTAGTTAAAATCCTCCTGAAACCTGCATCAGGACCCATGTTAAGACTAATTTTACCTGATGAGTAGAAGTCAACTTAGCTTCAAAGGGATTTACAGACTATTTTATTTTAATAAAATAAATACTTGATGCAGCCACAGTTGTATGAAGTAATATGAGGTTAGAAAGATACTGTGAATATAAAGAAATTCTCATGTTAGTACTAGTGTTTGTTACTATAAGATGTAATTCAAACACTAGTCTCTAAGTGTTTTATTTTTATGCCTCTAGAAGTAATTCATGTTATGATAACAAATCATCTAAAGCTACTTAGCAAGAACCATGTATTTCAACACATAATAAAAAGCATATCTGAAAATGCCTATTTATATAAATGATTTCATGTGGGATGTAGTGTAAAAAAATCTTCCTCTACATTCTAAGAGTCACAACTCAATGGTGTTTAATACATATTTCTTACTGATCTTGAGACTAATTTTCAGAAATTCAGGTTGGAGATTTCATTCATCTTTATCCCTCCTTAAATAAGTCAGTTTGAGGTGAGGGGTGGGAAAGGTTTTAAAATCCATGAGGTATGTCATATTTTATAGTTCTGCACATCTGCCACTTCTCTCCCAGGGGCTAAGTCACAAACCATAAAAATAAATTAACATTGTATTATAGGCCTCTTAGATCTACTCAGAAAAGTATTGCAGTCCATAGCAAAAAAGCTATTAGGTATCATTCAATTTTTATCTTTCTGATTTTATGGCTCTGCGGACATTCTGCATTCATTTATCTTAGTATTTGAGCAATGACTGTGTGCCAGGTCCTGTGCCTTACCAGTGGGGTAGCCAAAGCTATTGTCCCTATTCTTAAGAAGCTAGTGCTTCAGTGGGGAAATAGAGATGTAAACAGAACTGAAAGGAGAGAAGAAATGCAGAATAAGTAACACAATCATTTATTTATAGCATTACAAGCCACACTTTTTGTGCGACACCCAGAATCAGGAAAGTTACTGGTTAATTTTGATCCCAAAATTATGGAAATTGGTCGGGAAACTAAGTGCATGATAAAAATGAAGCTGGATGTACCAGAACAGGCAAAGAGATTGCTAAAATTGGAAAGTAAATTGAAAGCAGACAAACTATATCTGCAGGTAAGATTGATTATATATTCTAATTATTTTTTAAGGACTTTTTTTGTAAGAGAAAAATATACCTCTGTAGTTGTGCTGACATAGCAGTGAGGAAAAATGTCTTACTAGGTTGATTCTTGATAGTTAAAATACTGACTTGCAAACAAAAGGAAAGAGAAGTGATGGAAAGCACACAGTGAGAAGATTATTAAAAATTGGATTTAGGCTTTTGTATAATGATAGTGATGAAATAGCAAATTTTAAAAAATAATATTCTTAATATTATAATTCCATATTAAGTAGTTTATATTTTATAATATATTTAATCTTGAGTGCTAATGAGATATAAATTAATAAAGTAGGAGGACTTTAAAATAACATGAGTAGAAATGATTCTTCAACATTGTGGGGTAAAGTGGAGCATTATTTCAACTGTTTCAGTAGTGGGGCAATAAAACTGATAAAAATAAAATGTAAAAGGCAGACAAAAACTGATATTAAAAAGAGGCAAGAAAGAAGTTATCTTAAATAAAAATACATTCAAATCTTAAATCATAGGTTCTAAAATGTGAAGCAAAAGTATATAACATCAGAATTTATTTAGAAAGCCAGTTAAAATATCAAGCTGGGTTAACCCTAGTCGTCTTTGCTTTCTCTAGGGAGGCTGTGAATATATATTTTGGGATACAGGCAAATATATAAGTGCAAGGATATTAATTCTTTCCAACATTATTATTAATAGCAAAGGATTGGAATCTGATTCCAGCAGTAGAGAGCTGATTGAATACTACACAGTTGTTGAAAAAGAACAAGGCAACTTTGATTTTAGATATGAAGCTATATCTAAGATATATTGTTAAATGAAGAAAAAACACACAGATCAATATGTATTGTGTGCAATACAAGTGAACAAAATTATTGATTGCTCTGGTGAAAGCAAATAGGGAGTGGGGTGGAAAGACACATTTTTAGTGCAGGAGTTCTTAACAAGGAACCATTATTCTTGTGGGGACGTGTTGGTGCAGGTGTGATATATTTATTAAATAATTCACAGGATAGTGTGGACTTAGTAAGGGGTCTGTGGTTTTCGCCTGACTGGCAAAGGGGTCTGTGGAACAAAAAAGGTTAAGAACCCATGTTTTAGTGTGATATTGAATATTTTATCCATGTACATGATGTATGTAATACTTACTCAGTAATCACAGTAAACTTGAAAAAATCCTGAATTTAGACTTATATTCTAAGGAAATAACTAGAAATACAAATAGAGATTCAAGTATAAAGATTGTCATGGTAGCTTATTTATAATAGTGAAAGCTTGGATACAACAGCCCTCAGCTGTAGGCATTTTTAAAAATGAGATATAACTCATATAACATAAAATTCACCATTTAAAGTGTACACTTCAGTGGTTTTTAGTATATTCACTGTTATTCAGCCATCGCCACTATCTAATTCTAAAACATTTCCATCACCTCAAAAAGAAACCCCAGTACCTATCAGCAGTCATTTCCATTTCATCTCTCCCCTATCCCCCAACAACCATGAATCTATTTTCTACCTCTTTGGATTTGCCTATTCTGAACATGTCATATGAATGGAATCATACAAAATGTGGTCTGTTGTGACTGGTTTCTTTCACTTTGCATAATGTTTCCAAGGTTCATCTGTGTTGTAGCATGTATCAATATGCTTTCCATTTTATGGCTGAATATTTCATTGTATGGATCTACCACATTTTATTTATCCATTTATCAGTTGATGGAGATTTGTCGTTTCCACTTTTTGGCTATTATAAATAATGCTGCTGTGAATGTTTGCGTACAAGTTTCTCTGCAGACATACGTTTCATTTCTCTTGGGTATATACCTAAGAATGAAGTTGCTGGGTCTTACGGTAATTCTTTTGAGCAACTGCCGGACTGTTTTCCAAAGCAGCTAGCTATATCACTTTACATTCCCACCAGCAATGTGTGAGGGTTCCAGTTTCTCCACGTCTAACAATTTTTATTGTTTGTCTTTTTTATTATAACCAATTAGTGGGTGTAGTGAAGTGGTATCTCATTTTGGTTTTGGTTTGCATTTATCTGATGGCTAATGATGTTGAGTATCTTTTTATGTGATTATTAGCCATTTATATATCTTCTTTGGAGAAATGTCTACTCAGAACCTTTGCCCATTTTTAAAAATTGTGTTATGTGTTGTCATCTTATTTATTTATAAGAGTTCTTTGTATATTCTTTTGTCAGATATATGGCTTATGAATATTTTCTCCCATCCTGTACATTGTTTTTCACATTCTTGATGATGTCCTTTGAAGCACAAAAGTTTTCAATTTTGATGATGTCCAATTTCTTTTTTTTTCATTTGTGCTTTTGGTGTCATATCTAAGAAACCACTGCCTAATCCAAAATCACAACGATTCATGCATATGTTTTCTTCTAAGAGTATGATTGTATTAACTCTTTCCAAATAGTTTTTAAGTGTTATTAAAAACTCAGAGAAGAATGGGCATTGTGGTAACCTTGGATTGGTCATTAAAAGACCTAGGGTTTTTGTATGGTTGTGACTTTGAGAATTAAGTGTCAAAATACTATTATCAATTGGGCCTAATACATCTTACATTGCATCTTAGGACTTTGGTTACCATCAAATGATATTAGTGAAACTCAAAGTACTTTGCCAAGAGTTAAGGGTACATGAAAGCTAAAGGACAATATATACTCAACTACAAGCAACAGAAAAAGAGGAAAGGGACTAATAAATTTGAAACTATTTAGTAAACATAGAAATAGTTTAATATTATTAATTTAGGGAAGTACTAACTTGAATCCAAATCTCCCACCACGCAGTGCAACACATTACAGAACAATATGAAATAATGGTTCATCTCTGATGAATATTTAAAAGAAAATAGCAAAGCTTATGAATTCTGATTGTGTGGGGAAGTTAAATTTACTTCAATTCAAGAAAACAAATGTGGTATCAGTGATAAGATGACTGTGTTTTAATATATCAAAAGACAAATCAGAGAAAGGGAAAATGTGTAATAACAGACATCACTAAAAGATAATTATCCACACTATTTAAAATAACATAAGCCTTGAAAGAAATTACAAAATAAATATTAAAAATGAAAATCTAGAAAGCTCTATCAACATATTTAAAGGGGATGCTCAGGCAGTTTACAGAAGAGGAAAAAGTACAGTAAATCAGCATAAATTTAAATAAGCAACTCCTGTGTGGACAGGACAATGAGGAAATGCATATAATTAAACATTCCTTGTATGAATCAAAATCTGACTTTTGCTTTAAATGTATTAAAGTAAAATATACCATTTCAACTTTTAACAGGGTCTTCTGCAGTATTATGATGAACTATGTCAGGAGGTTCCTTCTGTGTTCGTTAACTTGATGACCCCTAAAATGAAAAAGGTTGGTAATGCTGAAGGATTTTATCAATTTCCCTGTTATTTAAAATTAGATTCTGCTTCTACAGATTATGGATTTTAGAACATCTGTTCATGCCTAGACCATCTATCTTTTCAGTTCAACTTTATAGCTCTATATTCTGCAGAATGATTTCTTGTCTAAGTTTTGTTGCCTTTGAAAAACAACTAAATCTAAATAATGAGTACTTTCTGAAAATTCATGATTACTTTATGGACAGCCAAAGATGATTGAAAACAAAAGTCATCTTTATTAGATATATTGCAGGAAAAAATATGGATAAGGAAATATAGCCTATAATATTTCTAGGTAATAAAAGAAAGTATTTTTGAGAAATGTAGATGTTCCTGTTAATAATGGAAGCTATTAAATTTTTACTTTTTCTAGGTGGAATCTGTGTTGAGACAAGGACTCACAATATTAACATGGTCATCTTTAACACTGGAAAGCTTCTTTCAAGAAGTTGATTCAGTTCTGGATATGTTCAATCAACTTTTAAAGAAGGTATGGTTGACTCATTTTAAAAAATCTTCATACATGAATACTCATGATATAAGTTACAGTTTGAAAATCTATGAAAGCTCTTTAAAGGGTATGACTTTTAACTAAAAGGAAAGCCATTAAGGTAAAAAAGTAACGGTTTTTGTTCTATTGCTTTGGGGTCTTTTCGTTTAGGGTTACCTCGTTCTTGTCACACTCATAGTCTTTTTAAAAATGAGTCTTTGCTTGAAAATGCTAATGTGGAATCAGTTATGGTCCTTTCTTTTCTGAAACAGCTGTAGAAACTTGCAAGGCCTCTATTTGCCATCCATTCCCTTCATTTTAGATCTATCAAAATTACCCATGGTTTTATCAAATCATTGAAGAATCATGATAATGTCCTTGAATTATCTTGCCTTTAATATGTTACAATGATGGTCCCACTCTACAATGCATTTCAGAAAATGGGGTCATTTATCAGACTGTGAAAGATGGCAAGGAGAAGTGAGGTTACTATATAGCTGATGATGACAATGATTTCTGACTTGCTTGCTCCCTTATACATGCCTATCTTTTTAGATGTATTAGTCTGTGGTGGCAGCATGGTGTAGTAGACAAAACTCAGAGATGTTGGTGTCATAAACCTGGGTACAATTCTTTGCCTTTTACCAGCTCTGTGTTTCTCCCCAGGTTACTTCTCTGAGCCTTGGTGTCTTTAGCTCCAAATTTGGAATTTTAATACCTTATGTGCTAGAATGAAGATTATAAGAGGCAATGCACATAAGGCACTTGTATGCCTGGTACATGTTGCTGCTCA
>JAQZBX010021614.1:0-32152 GCA_029593785.1 Cabassous unicinctus
ATAACTGAAGTGATAGCCTTACCTTTGTAGAGGAAGGGACCAGAGGGCAGAGTGGGGGGTGGGCTGGCCGTGTCCTGTTTCTTGATCTAGGGATGGTTATCCAAGTTTGCTCACTCTGAAAACTCATTAAGATATATCCATGTGACTTGAGCACTTTTCCCTACTTATGTTATATTTCAATAAGTTTACTTAAGAAAAAAAGATAATATATAATTTACTTACGTTTTCTTTAATTATGTAAAATTTTAGGATCCTTTAATGTATCAGTAATTCTGTTAAGCCCACCTCCCCCTCTTTTTAGTTTTATTGTCTAGTTTCTGGACCAATACAAATTCACTATTTTTCAAAAACTTCTGTTATAATGGAATGCTGCTCTAAAAGCAGAAGTGCGTGCTCTCGTCACCCTTGTACCTCTGCCTGAAAAGATAAAGTAATGACTTAATTCAACACGTGTGTTTTGAGCACATACACTCCAGTGAATGAGGCAGACGTGCTCTTTGGCCTGGAGAAGTTTGCTATCTAACAAGGGAGATTGACAGTTAAAAGTGATTGTAAATTGTGCTACAGTACAACATTGCAAAAGTAATTAACGCCTCTGAATTGTACACTTGGAAGTGGTTAGAATGGGAAATTTTGAGTTGTACATATGTCACAATAATAAAGGTTTTTTTTACCTTTTATTGTTTTATTTCACAAATAAAATTTGAAAATGAGCTGTCTATTCATTTTCTTTTTTTTTTTTTAAGATTTATTTTATTTTATTTTATTTTATTTATTTCTCCCCCTTCCCCTCGATGTTTTGCACTCACGGTCTGCTCTCTGTGTGTTCCTCTGTGTCTGCTTGTTTTCTCTTTAGGTGGCACTGGGAACTGATCCTAGGACCTTCCGGAGTAGGAGAGAGGCGCTCAATCTCTTGCACCACGTCAGCTCCCTGGCCTGCTGTGTCTCTTATTGTCTCTCTTCTGTGTCTCTTTTTTTGTTGCGTCATCTTGGTGTGCCAGCACTCCTGCGTGGGTCAGCTTTCCTACGTGGGCCAGCACTCCGCGTAGGCCAGCTCTCCGCGTGGGCCAGCTCTCTGCTCAGGCCAGCTCACCACACCAGCCAGGTTGCCTTTCACCAGGAGGCCATGGGAATCAAACACTGGACCTCCTATGTGGTAGATGGCAGCCCAATTGCTTGAGCCACATCCATTTCCCTCTATTCATTTTCTTTGCTGTGCAGCCGGGCTTTGGGATTGGTGACTCTCATGACCAGCTGGGCTGATCTTTCCACTACGGCTTTGCGATTCTTGGAAGAAACGTGAGCAATCTCAGCACAGTAAGACTTCCTGCACATCCGCAGCACTTCCAATTCCTTGACATCATGGACCAGGAACTTTCGGAGGCCGCTGGGCAGCATGTGTTTCGTTTTCTTGTTGCTCCCATAACCAATCAAAATCTGGCTCTTGAATCTTCTCTGCACCCTGTTGTCAGTGCGGCTGGGTTACTGCCAGTTACACTTAATTTTGACTTATCAGTCTGAGTGGTGCTGGATTACCTTCTTGGTCCTCTTTTTGACAATCTTGGCCTTCACGAGGGGTCTGAAGGCAGCTATGATGCCTTCAAGAAAGACGGAATTACGTCAAAGAAGAGTCCTGGAAAATATGCCACAGTATCTTCTAATTGCCAGCTACTGAGCAAGCTGGGAGTAGAACAGGCATCTCTGCTGGGCTTGCTTTCCCTTCTATCTCTGAATACTAGCCGTCCTCCAGACATGATCCTGGGAGTCTAACAAGTTTTTATATATATTTAAAAGTGATTGCAGTTTTCCAACTTCTTTATAGTGGCCAGTCTAATAGGTGTGAAAAGGTATCTCCTTGTAGTTTTGATTTGTATTTCCCTAATTGCTAGTGATGTTGAACATTTTATCATGGATTTCTTTGCCATTTGTATTTCTTCTTTGGACAATTGTTTTTTCATGTCTTTTGCCCATTTTTTAACCAGGTAGTTTGTCTTTTTATTGTTGAGTTGTGTGATCTCTTTATGTATCAGGGATATTAAACCTTATCAGTTACGTGATTGCCAAATATTTTCTCCCATTGAGTTGGCTGCCTTTTCACCCTTTTGACAAAGTCCTTTGAGGTGCAAAAGTGTTTGATTTTGAGATCCCATTTACCTATTTTCTCTTTTGTTGCTCATGCTTTGGATATAAGGTTTAAGAAACTACTGCCTACCACAAGATCTTGAAGACATTTTCCTATATTTCCTTCTAGGAGTTTTATGGTTATCGATTTTATATTTAGGTCCTTGATCCATTTTGAGTTAATTTTTTTTATAAGGTGTGAGATAGAGGTTCTTTTTCTTTCTTTTGGCTATGGATATCCAGTTCTCCCAGCACCATTTGTTGAGTAGACTGTTCTGGCCCAGCTCAGGATGCCATCGCTTTCACACATCAGGGTTGATGGCTCTTCTCAAGTTTGGGGGACATTTCTCTCCCCTATATTTCAAGACAATTTGAATTTATAGTTAGTACCACTGAGTATAGTGATGGACTCACAATTGTTCTCTGTTTTCTACTGTTAACTTGTCACTCCAAATTGAGAGCAGGGAATTGGCCTGATCTCATATCTCCTATAGTACTTAATTCTGGGCAACAATTAGGCCCTTCAAAATACCTGGAGAGGGGAGGGAGGAAGAAGTGGGGAGGAACATCTGTAAAGATGGAATGTTCCCTGGAAGAAACAGGGAGCACCTCTTCTGGAGGAAGTCTGGATTCTGAGGGCGCTACTTGAGGATGGTGGGAGACAGTGTTTTCCCAGAGCTTGGGTCTCTTGGTCCTCAGAATCTGCAGAAGGAAGGCTCTAGAACCACCTAGCTGGCTCAAGTCAAACAAGATAAAAATCACCCTGACTTCACTTTTCTATTATGGAAACCAGGATATGTTTGAGGATAGACGACAATCACTCCAAAAATGTTTCTGCAGCATAGAAACTTTTCCCAAAAACTCCTTCTGCTGTGGCTACGATTTGGACCCCACCCCCACCCCACCATAGACCTAAGAGAGATGGAGCAGGGCTCCCTTGATATGATGTATGTAAGGAATTGCACAAAGCCAGGACTCACAGCAGCCAAACACTAACGGCTCAGGCTCTGGGAGAGGTGAAAATGGGGGTGTGGGGAGGAGAGAGACAGGATGGGAGAGATTGCCTGCTACAGCTAGAAGGCAACAGGATTCTGAGAAATGAAGGAAGGAAAGGTGGTAAGAAGCCCAAAGTGACGCTGCCTTCATTCCCGCAATGAGCAAAGAATGAGCCCAATTACAGTTCTCCATCTGGGAACCCTACCAGAATGTTCTATAACCAGCGGGGCCCCCATCAAGCCGAGATTATGGCAGCTATTATTACTATTTATTACTTGTTGATATTCAAATATCTAAATTGTGTCACTAACACCCTTGAATGCCACCTTCTAAATAAATGCTTTCTGGAATACCGTCTCTTGTTATCATAGTTTATGAAACTTTTATATAATACGTCAGGTCCAGTGACCTCTTTACCGTAAAATTCAGGGCAATTAAATAAAAAACTAAACTCTATCCATCTGATTATTTTTCTCCATATATAATGGGTATCAAAGAAATGTGAGTTCCTTCAAAGATTCACAAAATTTGTGGCTCCTGCACTGGCATTGATCTTCGTTCGCGACTGGCATGAACTCTGGTCCCTTAAGGAGCATTAACACGCTGCTTTGTACCAGTTCTCATGCTGCACATTATTAACTCCTCTTTACAATTCCGGAACTTGCAACCTTGAGACCCCCTCTCCCTTCCAAGTACTTCCACCAGCTTCCTATGGCAGGATCTGTATTTATAATTCATGCCTCTCTTTTGGTTTCCTTTCCAAGTCTCTCTGGGCTGGTGCTTAAACAAAATCTCTATCCACATCAAGCACACGCAAGTCCTTCCTCAATTAATAATTAATAGTAATGATGATAATCACGCACACATAAAAAAAAGTGTTTATCTTTTGTCTTTCACTTAAGGGTCACCGAACACACCTAAAGAAAAAGACAACAAAAAAGACTCATGCTTCCTTCATTGCTCCAAGGGGTATCACTGAGTCACAGATAAATATCACTGGTTGTGTTTTATGTTACAGTAAACGAGAAAGTGTGGAGAGCCCATTAGTGGAAATGTGTTGCTTGGCCATTAGAATCCAGCCTGTTTGAGGGACTATAACTCCTTCCACCCCAACTCTAGGCTCTTGTCCTCAAAAGAAGTTGAGTCTACCCCCAGGCTAAGGGGATGGAAAGCATCACCTAGTTGAAGCCAACAAGCCTAGTCTGTGCCCTTCCTAGTCAAAGGATGGTCCTTACACCAGCTGTGGCCGCATCTCATGGGAACTTGTTAGAAACACAGAATCTCAGGCCCCACCTGAGACCTACTGAGTCAGCATCTGCCTTTTAAGAAATTCCCAGATGATCCACATGCACATGAAAGTTTGAGAAGCACAGGTCAATGTCCCCTGCATGGGAAATCCTGTCCCCGGGGTGACACATTAGGCCAATTAGGACCAAGGAAATTGAATTCCCAGACTTTTGTGTTAGTACTCAGGGAAGTAACATCACAGTGGCTGGATTTAAACCTGAAAATGTGTATTTCCCAGTTGCTGGGAGCCGTTTTGCAAACACAATGGAAAGCTTGCATGAAAATTAAGTCCACACAGAGGAAGCAGAGCTGAGAGACAAACTAGATCATCAGTTGCATCACTGAGCCCATTTTCAGTCAAGCCCAAGCCAACCACAATATGAAGTACATCCCACCCCCTTTTTTGCTTACGCAAATATAAACTTTGCTTTCTGTCACTTGCAACCAAAAGAATCCTAAATGATTCAGGGTCCAACTCCCAAGAGAATTTATCTCCTATCTACCTACAAGGGTAGGAGTTTCTGGCACTCTGAAGGCAGGGCTAAGTGAGCTTTTTGGAACCTGTAGTTTTATAACATCACCTAGGTTAGGCTTTTTAAATATGCACGACCTCAGTGAGAAAAAACACCCACAGGCCAAAGTGCACAAAATTGCTTAAAGGTTTCCTTTCTGCTTTTAATATATTAGATGTGACCTTTGATTCCCCTTCTTCTCTTAGAGATGAAAGACTTCTCAGAAATGCCAGCTACACTGCTGTCATTTGGAAATGACAGCCAGCCCAGAGAAGGGTAACACTCTCATCAAAAATGTCCATCTAAGTTGGCTAAATGGGTCTTTCTGGTTGGCCTCACTGCTTATTCCAAATGCCTTTGTCCAAATGCAGTGAGCATCCTTGTTTCCCGGTGGGTCCCAGGTTTATCAAAACCCAACCAGGGATCTACCAAGCACAAGCCCAAAGAGCCAGTGTCAGCCTGTTGCTGTCAAAGGACAGGCTTTCAAGGATTGTTTACTACTTCTGTAGGAACAAAGAGAAAGGGACAGAAGAGTGGCCAGCAGGGAGAATTGGTCCCACAAAATGAAGGTCCCAACTACTCTCTTCCTCTCTGTTGGCTTACCAATCTTGCCAATGTTTTTCCCAAAGAACACTATGTGTCTTGGAACTACCTGGGGTGTGCATTCTAATGTGGATCCCTGGGCCTCTTTACTCCTTCTCTGCGCCATCCCAGCTCCAGCTTAATTATTTCACTGGAGTTGGAATAGGTGTGCTTACAAATAGGTGTCCTTTCTGACTCTGAAATCCAGTGATTCTGACAAGAAAGAAGAGCGGTACCAGTTCTGAAAGGCAAGTGTTCAAAGAAAACGGTTAACATGTAACAGTAATATTGCAATATTATTTTCATCAATTGCAACGAAGGCACTATATCAATGCTACGGGTTAACAATAGAGGGGTATAAGGGGGTATGGGATTTTTCTTTATGGAGTAGTGAAAACATTCTAAAATTGACTGTGGTGATGACAGCACAACTTTGTGATTAGACTGAGAATGATTGAGTACCCTTTGGATGGATTGTACAAAACATGGGAATGTATAACACAGTGAACCCTGTGATGGATGATGGACAGAGGTTAATAGTACAAATATAAGAATGTTCCTTCATAAAGTTAACAAAGGTATAATATTATTTCAAGGTGTAAATAATAGGGCAGTTTATGGGGAAAATATACCTAATGTAAGCTATAGAATACAGTTAGTAGTAATATTTTAATATTCTTTTATCAGTTGTAACAAAGGTACCACACTAATGCAACGTGTCAACAATGGAGGGAGGATATATGAGAACGTTATATTTTTTGCATGAATTTCTATAAACCTACATCTTTTCTAAGAAAAAATTAATTAGACAGAAACAAAATGAGAAGATAAGAAGATGAGAAGGAAGGTTTCTAGGACGAGCAGAGGGACAGTGGTCTTGACTCAACTACAAAACTTACTTGATGCAGCTAGCTAATTGCACCTGCCTTTTAGGGACTAGAACACAGAATGAAGCAGTTTTATGAGCTCTGAGGGTGCCAGCAAGTATAGTGGGTTGAATAGTGCCCTTCTCCAAAGCCATGTCCACCAAGAACCCAGAATATGGCCTTATTTGGAAACAGGGTCTTTGCAGATGTTAAGAATTTTGAGATGCTGTCATGCTGAATGTAGTACAATGATGGAGTCTTTATAAAAAGAGAGGGGGAAGTGGCTGTGGCTCGAGTGATTGAGCTCCTGCCTACCACATGGGAAGTCTGGGTTCAGTCCCTGGTGCCCCTAGAGAGGACAAGCAAGACACGGCTGACACGATGGGCTGGCACTGCAAGCTGACGCAACAAGATGACTCAACAAGAGTCACATGGAGGAAAACATAATGAAAGACACAGCAGGGAGTGGAGGTGGCTTAAGCGATTGGGCACCTCCCTCTCACATGTTCAGTTCTCCTAAAAAAAGAAGATCAGCATGCAACAAACAGATAGAGCAAATGCAAACAATGAGGGGGTGGGGAGAAATAAATAAGTAAAATAAATCTTAAAAAAAAAAGAGAGAGAGAGAGAGAGGACACAAGGACACACAGAGGCACAGAGAAGTCCTGTAAGGCAGGGGCAGAGTTTGGAGTTGTGCTGCCACAAGCCAAAGGAGGCCAGGAGTCACCAGAAACCGAAAGAGGCAAGGAAGTTTTCCATCCTAGAGCCGTAGAGGGAGCCTGGCCCTGCCGACACCTTGATTTCGGACCTCCGGCCTCCAGAACGATGAGAAAATTAATTTCTCATGTTTTAAGACATCAAGTTTGTGATTTGTCCTGGAAGCCTGGGAAACTAAGACAGTGTGGAATCAAAGAATGACTGTAGCAAAGGGTAACTATAAGGGGGTGTTTCAGTTTGCCAAAGGGCTGCCAATGCAAAGTACCAGAAATGGGTTGGCTTTCACAAAGGGGGTTTATTTGGGTAAAAGCTTACAGTTCCAAGGCCGTGAAAAGTCCACCTCAAGGCACCAGAAGAGGTGCTTTCTCACCAAAGTCAGCTGCCAGGTGGTGAAGCAAGATGGCCGCCGATCTCTGTGGAGGTCCCTGCCTTCCGCCTCCAGAATCTCTTGGAGCTCAGCATTGAGCAACGAGGCAGAGGGCTTGTCTCTTTTCGGGCCTCCTATATCAGTCCGGGCTCTTCTGCGCTCTTCCTAAGTTCAGCCATAAGCGCTCAGGCATATAGCAGGGCAGGTCTCCTCCTGAGCCGGTCTCTGGGCCCAGCCTCTTGGGGGCATCGTGCTTAAACCATCCTCTCTCTCTCACTGCAGAATCAAATATGCCGGCTCCCTTACTCCTCTGAGTCTCTGTGTCTCCCTTTATTTCAGACCCAGCAAGAGGGAGGACACTCAGCACCAATCACACCCCACTGATGTAATCCAGTCAAATGGGTCTCACACCCACAGGAATGGATTCGTTTAAAACATATTTCTCTTTTTGGGATTCATAAAATAATTTCAAACTGCCATGGGGGGCGGGAGGAGGCTCCCTGGTAACTCCTACAGTCATCTCCTCGCCCTTGTTCTTACCTCTCCAAGGCACAGTCACTCCAGAAAAATCTAAGAATCTCCCTGGACAAGTGATCAGCGTTTATAAAACCTCTTGGAATTTAGGTGACAATAAAACCTACTGTCCTGACCGTCCAAAATGTTTAGGGGGTTTTGTCTTAGTTTTTTGCTCAGGAAGGATTTCCTGAAATCATTAGTTTTAAAATTAGATTTGTTTCTAAGATATGCTCAAATAACTTAACCTTTCATTGGACCAAGATCAGACCACAAATATTGATTTCTTCTATTGGCAGAGCCAGCATCTTCTCAAATTTGCTAGAATTTTCAGAAGAGCTCTGCTCTGAGTTTCCAGGTTGGGAATACTCATATATATTCCTAGACCAAACTCCTCACCAAGAATACACTGTCAGTGGATTCTACCTGAGACAAGCAGACGTGGCTACACAGGCAGCCCTTTGGTGTAGCAGTAGCAGGCAGATGAAGAGAGAGCTGGGGCTCGTCATGGTTTAGCAAATCCAAAAGGAAGAGTGTATTGATTTCCTATTGCTGCTGTAACAAATTGCCGCAAACTTCATGGCTGAAAACAACGGAAATGTATTCTCTTATAGGTCTGGAGGGCAGAGGTTTGCAATGAGTCTTATGGAACCAAAATCAGGGTGTTGGCACGGCTGGTTTCTTCTGAGGCTGCAGGGGAGAGCTCATTCCTTACCTCTTCCAGTTTCTGGTGGCTGGTGGCACTGCCTAACCCATTACCATTGTCACATTACCTTCTCATCTTCTATAGGCAAATGTCCCTCCGACTCGCTCTAACAAGAGCACTCATGATTGCTTTTAGGGCCCACCCAAATAGTACAGGATAGTCTCAAGATCCTTCACTTAACCACATCTGCGAAGACCCTTTTGTCAATAAGGGTAACATTCACAGGTTCCAGGGATTTAGACATGGATCTCTTTGGGAGCCATTATTCACAACCAGGTTTGAGGTACGTGATCTTTCATATCTGCTTAGGTGAAGAATGTGCTTACAAGAGGGCAGGGCACATCTAGTGTTAGCAATTCCTGGGAAGCAGCCAGCAATTCAATAGGTCACCCTTCTGCCACCTTTTGAAGGGCACATTCAGGCAGCTACAGACTCCTTCACATCTCATAAGACCCAGAATCCTTTATAACCCACAGAGCCACGGGCATGATGGTGACAGTGTTTGCAGCTGAACTCCGACAAGTGGAGCCAGGAGACAGTCCCCCACCTCTAACCTTATCATTCACCCACACTGTCCAGTTTGTGCTGACATACCAGGCAAGGGAGAAAGATGACAAGAGGTTACTAGTCTACCTTGGGAATCAGCAGAGGACACTCCCCAACTTAAAAGAGTTGGCTCAGAATTTCTCCCAAAATTCTCCCAAAAGATGCATCTTTCTCTGTGCATGGGGGAGATAGTTTGCTTCCAGTCTGAGATTGTGGTAAGGGCAGGCATTTAATCATAGGGTTTTATTGTCTTTTTATGTATGCCTGGGAGAAGAATCCTTTACAAATCAGTGACACTAGCCCTATGAAAACTCACTGAGCCTTTGAACCTAATTCCCACAGAGTAAGACAGCATATAGTCTAAACACATTTACTGAAGTCCCGACATCCTTTTACGACTCTTCACCATGTTGAAAACTTCAACTGCTTTTCAGACAGTTCATTCCTTGCTGCCTCACTGTCCCCAAACCACAGGTCAAAACATGAGATGAAACATTTTAAGAAGACTCCCAGGGTGCAGTTCCCCAAGCCCCACAATTGTCCTGTTCAGGCGTCACTCCTCCTGCTTCCCCTGGTTCTAGAATGCATTGGTTTCAAACACTTTACCCTGGAGGAGCTTCCTGCTAAATATCACAGGTTCCCCACCGTTCCCCTCCCTCCTCCTTCTAACCTCTGCAAGCACTTCTTTCATTCTAAACATAGTCACCTCCTCTTTTGTCTCCCCAGAAGGCTAAACCTGGCCTCAGCCTCTCTGTCTTCTATTCTAGATCCTTCTGCCTCAGCAAAAGCTTCTGAGTCTGGGATATTTACTTGCACAATCAAAAAGTCTTAGTTGGAGCCAGCATCCCACCCTGTGGAATCTTGGAGTTGATTTTTTTATTTTATCAGCAGCTTTCAGGCATTCAAATATTTGGGCAAAGCTAGAAAAGGAAAATCCTAGAGGCGGCACAATCCCTCCGAGGTACTGACAACTAAACAATAGATATATGTGGTTAAAGAAGCCCTGTGCATTTCTAGCAAGACCAGCTTTTGCCAGGGGCAGGGAAACGATCCTTCTGTTTAAACTGGGCAACAGGAGGAGCAAAATCCACTCTGCAAAATTCCTTGACCTTCAGCAAGAAATCGCTTCGGAATGGCCCCAGCATTCCAGAAGGTAAACAGTATGGCTATTTTTTTTTTTAAGTCCATGAATGTGTTTTACCTGCCAGCAGAGCTGTTAGAATTTAATAGGTTCATATGGGCGTTCAAGTGTTTTTGAAACACCTTTTACAAAGCGATATTTTCAAAATGGACTTTTCACAAACCAAAAGCGAGAGAAACAGGAAATTAACTGCACGGATTTGACTTCAGTGACATAGTCTAGAAGGTCCTGAACTGTTGCTGTCGTCATTTAGTGGAACGCAAGCCCCACAGCTCTGTTGGCTTTGCACAAAGGAAAACCTTGTTCAGGCCTCCACATGGCACCACGAAGTCGTGCCCTGGATCACGAGGGGCTCCAGTGGGGGCGCAAGCCCCAGTCTCCTTATTCATGGCCAGCCTGGCATGGGTAGGCCTTCCAGAGCCTGCCTTCCCTCACAACCCGGTCTTGAGGCCAACATTTAGTGCTCACAACAACCTCATGGTTTGGTACTATTATGATTCCTACTTCCAGACCAGGAAATTAGGGCTTAGAGAACTTAAATCATTTGCCCAGTCACAGCTACTAAATGGCAGAGCTGGGGTGTGAGCCCAGGACCATCCACTGTGAGACACAACCTCCCGCCATATTCCCTCTCAAATGCCTAAGGCTGCTTGGGCCGCTCAATCGCTGAGGTGCCTGCTGACCATGCTTCTCTCTGATTTGTAGAATTTGTTAAGAGCTGCTAAAACTTTGGCTGTTTTGTCTTTTCTGTGCCATTTCTGCACCCCAGAGCTAGCTCGCTCGCTCGCTTGCTCTCTTTCTCTCTCTGGAGATTCCCCACAGTATTTTACATAACACATCTCTGCAGAAACAGTCCAATACTTTCTTTGCATCCAAAATCTCTTTTAAGCCTCCCAATAACCCCATGGGGTCTGACTCTTATTATCTTCATCTGGCAGGTGAGGAGACCGAGACGTTAGGGCGTTTGTCCGAGGATGCCCGGCTCAGTGGCTGTGCCAGGACTTGGACCCAGTTCTGTGGGACGATGACACCTGTCATCTGTTTGCCTTGCTGGCTCTGAGGCTAAGGCGGCCGGGCCTGCACCCGACCCCGCTGGCCTGGACATGACCCTGAAGCTGCGCGTCCCTGCCTGGCCTCCTCCTGGCCAGCTGCTGGGTGTCAGGAGGTGTGAGCTCATTTGACAGTCTCCGCGGGGAAGCTCAGAGCACACTGGCAGACGCTGTCCGGCAGCCTCAGCTGCTCAGATACGCAGCTCTGTCTGCAGTCACACGACCCTCCAGTTAATTTACAACAGGCGGCACGAGACCATAGAGCCACACATAGGCCAGAAAGCCAGGGTGTCCTTCAGCAGCACCCCTCATGGACCCAGCCATGTCCGCTAACTTCCGGGGCTCGGCTGCGCTGTCTCAAGAAGGCTCTTCTCGTCCCACGGCTGGACGAGCTTCATCAAGCTGGCCAGACACACTAAGACGCAACATTTTTGAACAGAGGATACCTGAGTGGCAGGGCCTGCAGCCTCCTTCTGCAGCCCAGAGGAAACCCAGAGCAAGTTATCCGGGACCAGGAGTCTCGCGTGCTGCAAGGCCAAGACGGAGGTTCACAAAGGCCTTGAGTTTCACTCTTGGCATCACGTTCGAGGGAAGATAATGAGATTTTTCTGACATGATAATTGAAATAAATGCACAGTGGTCAAACAACCTGGAATTTATGTCTCATGAAGAGACCGCACTGCCTTTGGTATACAATAAATTAATATTTTTCATAAATCCTGTGATTACCTTGTGAAGAAGGCAATTCCACATCATTGTCTTTTTGCAATAAAAGCATTCATTTGTTATCAGCTGTCAGCAATTTTTTTTTTCTCTGTAAAGTGCTAGCTAGTTAGCAAATATTTCAGGCTCTGAGGGCCAAATGCAGTCTCTGTGGTATATTCTTCTTTGTGTTTTGTTTGTGTGTTTAGTTTTTACAAGCCTTTAAAAATGTAAAAAACATTCTTAAGCTTGGAGCCTGTACAAGCCAGATCTGGCCTGCCAGCCATAGTTTGCTCGCCCCTAAATTCAAATAAATAAAATGACATTGCAATTTTTGTGATTCTGTTTTATTATATCCTCACTTTACTGTTGTCTCAAAAAATTAGGTAAGTGTCGGGAGGTGAGGTCCAGCGGACCTCAGTCAGACTTCCTAGAAAAAGGCTCTATAGTATGTTTCCAATATCCTGGCCAATGCTTCCTGTACACTCCATGGAAGTTATAGAAGACTGAGGAACACATGTCGCAGACACTCAATTATGAGCCTTAGTTTTGCCTTGGAATGGAATTCAGAAATCACGATCTTCCTTCTTCAACTCCCCCGTCTGTACAATGGGTATAAAATCACTGGCACCGGGCAGTGAGCAGTCCAGCTCACATGCTCCCGCATTCTGGCACAGCCCTGCGCAAACCACGGGCTTTCAGGTCAATGCCCACCTTGTGGCTTTCCAGTAGGAGCATTTCCTGTTACCTTTGGCAAGAAAAGAAGATTGTTGATGGGAAGGTGAGGAATCTCAGGTCGACAGAGTATGCAAGAGGCAGGAATGGACCCGCTCTCAGACTCCGGTGCTGCAGAGTTCGGGTCACGGTGTGGTTGGGGGGCCCCAGATGACCCTTGGCCCGGCTCCCTTCTGCTCAGATCCCTTTCCTCTGAGCAGAGCTGGGGCGTGGGAGCTGGCGTGTTCAGAATCCCCGCGGGCCTCGCCAGGAGGCTGCCGACCACAGGGATGGAGCAAGCACTCTGCAGAGAGTTGGGTTCGAGTCCCCGTTTCCTCGCTCATCAACATTCTCCCCAGGACTTTTCGTAATCCTTCTGTACCTCTTTGGAGCAAATGAGGGCTTTGAACTAAATAATCTCTGAGTTCCTTCTGCTTCTCGCTTGCTAAATCACACCATCACCACCACCAACCCCCTCGGCAAGTGCTGTTAATTCCTACTTCCCGGAGAAAATAAAGGGCAGGAAAGTTCGACTTGCCCACATTCTCGCTCTCCCGCCCCCTAAAAATTACCAACATCCTCTTTCATGAGTCTCCCTTCCCCAATTTCACAAGAAGGCCGTGAAGCATCTCCTGCTCTGTGGTAAGTCCCTGCCTCTGCTAAGTCCAATCTGTCCCACCTCTCCCACCACGGCGTTCCCGCAGCCGCCCCCTCCCTCCTGCGGCTCCCCCTCCCCCCTTAGTGTGGAGATGGGTCCCCGTGGCCCCAGTCTAAAACGACCACCACAAAGCACCCTCACTGGACCCTGCCTCCCCGCCAGGCTGCAGGCTGATGGTCAAGAGCCACCAGCGGTGGGTCTGGCAAATGTCCTGGACGTCCCCCTCCCTCCCCAGTCCCTGGAGTCCTGGATCCTGAAGCAACAGCGCTCCTTCCTCCGCTGGGGCACACAGCCCTTGGATGGGGGTCCCTGTCGAGTCCATCCATGTCTGCTGCTCCTCCGAGCTCACCCCCGCCCATGCTGGGTCCAGTCACTCCTGCGTCCTCAGGACATGCCACCGCCCTCGGCACCTCGGAGACTTGCTGTATGGAATGACGGGAAAACAACAGCAGAAAGAAAAGAAGGAGGAGGAATGACTTCAGGAAAACCGCACCCCACCTCGGCCGGGGAGAGCAAACCCCTGTAAACAGGTCATCCTTTCTCCCCCCATTGCACTGGGCTCCACAGTGTTAATCTACCGGGAATCCTAATTGCCAGCCTGGAATGCAGGGCATGATAGAAAGGGAGGCTTAATAGGTTCTTTTATTTTCTGCCCACGGTTTCTTCTTTATCCTTCCTCTTAAAAATAAAAAAAATAAAAAAGTGGGGGGGGGCACTTGAGAAGCTGGGATTTTAAACCTCCCCAGAGGTCAGACAAATTGCATTTTTGCTGCAGAGGGGGAGGGGGAGAGGTGGGGCAGATGGCAAATTGGCTGCGAGGACCCGACCAGGGATGTCTGTCTCTGGGCCCCCAGCTGGTAAAGCGGCCGCGGCCTCTTCAGTGGGCAGATCCCATCGCAAATAGAGAAACAAGGCGCACCGGCAGGAGCCTCACCAGCCAGGAAATTATTTCCTAATAAAACTACAAAGGGAAGGACGATAACTGGGCGCTGCTGACAAGTATTGTTGTCTTGTATCAAAATCTCTTTATAAACCTGTTTGGAAACAGAGCACAGCCTGTCTTTGAAGTCGCAGTTCAAAGCCCTGGGCATGCGGTTCCCAGCCACGGTGGGAGGAGGCAGGGGAAAGCGGAGGCAGGGGAACTTGGCTAACGCTCCGTGCCCAGAAATGCCTTCGTACTCGGAGGATGCTTTGCTGGTTAGGTTTCGCGTTGAGCTCCTAATTATTACCAACAGTCACCCCCACCGAGCCCCTCCTACAGAGCTTTCCGCAGACTATCTCATTTAACACGGACAACACTGCAAAGTGCAGCCTGCTCCCTCATCGGACATGAGGAGACTGAGGGCGGCGCCCCAGCTCACCAGTCTGATTCCAAGCTCCGAGCAGATCCTCCAGTGCACGTGGCTTGTCATGAACGCGGACGGACGCAGTTGCCAGATGAAACTTGATGGCGAGTTCTGTAGCTGGTGGCACCAGCCGCTAGCAGGCAGTGGGAGCGAGGGCTTGGATGGAAAGAAACAATAGTAGGGCAGGTCCTGCCTCCCACCATCTTCTCAATTTAGCCTGCCCTGCTAGGCAGGTCCAGTGAACCTGCAAAGATAGGTCCTGCTTTCAGGCCAGGGAGTATCTGCCTCGATTGCCCCACACCCAGGTGGAAATCAGGCCACTAAGCCACAGACCAGGACCCTTATGGGGGCAGAGGAAAGCCTGCCAACGCTCGGTTGACCTGTCCCACCAAAAGATATGCTCACGTCCTTATCCCTGGTCCTAGGAATGGGAACATATTTGTAAATAGGACCTTTAAAGATGTGATTAGTTAAGATGAGGCCAAACTGAACTAGAGTGGGCTCTGAATCCAACAGGACTGGCGTCCTTATATGGAGAGGAAATTCGGAACAGAGACACAGCGACGGCTGTCACTGACCCCTAAAACAAAAAAGGTATCTACTACATCTCAGGTTGTACTCCTGAAGTGGATGGAGAGTATGATGCAGTTTCAAACTCCTGCAGCAGCCTGCGATGGCTCGGCATGGTCTGATGCACAATGGATATCGCCTCCAGACTGGCACTGCTTCATAGTGCTGAAGGGCGCTACGTGTTATGCACCAGGCTGGTGAAAGACTGGAGCCTACTTTCCTAGCTTCTCTCTAGGGTCAACGGTGCTGCAGCATGCTGGCTATGTGAAGGACATACCAAGCGGAGCAATGGTTACCAGAGTGATGTAAGTAGAACTTCAACCCAATTGGCATTATGGCCTGCTCCCATGGAGACACGATATGTATGGTATTGCAAACCTGGAGCTTAAATCTATTAACTGCAGCTCAAAGAGAAACTTTTGCATTGGTTAGTGCATTGGTTAGTATTAAGTACGGTACCTACATGCCCGATAATTACGGTAATATCTTTTCTATTCTAGATCATCTGCAGAGGGATATTGAACATGTTAAAAGTCCTGGTAAACCTCATTTTCTAAGTAGGTAGTAAATGTGCCTGTAAGATAAAGGAATGGCCACCTTGCCTGAGAGCAGTGGGGGCAAGCCCTTTTTAATTAACAAAGCCACCACATTAACTTGGGGACATGCTTAACCCAGGTCTCCCTCCTTGCCCTTATTCCAGAACCTGTCCTACTCATACCCTGGGGAGGACTGGCGGGTCCACATGCCATCCTACCAGGGCTAAGCATTTCCCACTAGAAGGGAAACAGCAAAGGAGGTGGCTAAGATACATGTCAGCTTAGCCCCTTTGAGATGGTCCATGGACAACCTTTCCTCACTCAGGACCTGAAAACCAGGTTCTGATCAAAACCTGGCAGGAGAATAGGCCTCACTCTCAACTAGAACCAAAATAGAAGGAACCTTACTCTGTGGTTCTGATCACTCCCATAGCTATTAGAGTTAAAGGAACACCCAGCTTGGTGCACTTATCCAGAGTGAAGCCAGCTGCCCAAGGAAGTGCCAGCTCACCAGAAGCACCCGATGGGATGTAAGAGTGCCAGTCACTGGACGGCCTGAAACACCTCTTCAAGAGACAAAGCTAAGTAGTGTCTGTGTCAAAGCCAGCTGTTCCCTCTAACTCTAGCCCAAACACCTATTACTAGGGGGAAGGCAAGCCAGACACCCCTTAAGAAATCTTGTCTGTTTTCATTTCCTGTAGTTTCTCCCTATACAATAACTAAAAGGGAAATGCCTCTTCTTATCCCCCTCTTAGCTGTCTTAAGCATAACCACCACCATGGAAAACTAGGATTGGCAATTTACAGCACACCCCATTATCTATTACAATCTCTCCCTAAAGCTAACTAACACCATAGAAGAAACTAGTTGTGCCTTAGAAGCTCTTAAACAGCAACCAGACTCTCTTGCTGCTGTGGTGCTGCAAAACCACAGAGCCCTGAACATGCTAACAGCAGCACGGGGGTGGAAGGGGTGGGGGGTCATGCCTATTTCTCAAGGAAAAATGCTGTTTTTTTAATATAAATCGCTCTAGAATAGTCCTAAACAGCATTTGAAACCTGCAAGATGAAGCCCACCAACTTCAGGGGAGGGCAGCCTCTGGAAGTACCTGGCCTTTCTCACTCTCATGGTCCAGTATGTTCTAGCTGGCCCCCTTTGGGGCCCACTTACCACCATCTTCTTATCCTTTTAGTGGGATCATGTATCTTCAAAATTCTAACAAAGTTTATTTCTTCCAGAATCAACTGCTTCCAAAAAGAAGATATTAGTCATGTGGGGGTTTCAGCCAGTTCCAACCATAGTGTCTTCTGTGACCTGTCTTCCCTCAACCTCAATAGAATAGCCAGAGAGGTTTACGCCCTGCCAGGCAGGGACTACTGCCCGAAGCAGCAGGAAGTAATTACAGAAGAATGATCATGGCCCCTCAGCACCCCCTCAAGAATAAGGGCCTGAACTCTCTGAGGGGGAGCTGAGGCAGGTTAGTACAGGGTAATTGGAGATGAGGAGCCACAACATGGCTGACAGACCACATGGCTGGCAGACAACATGGCTGGCAGACAACGTGGCTGACAACATGGCCGGCAGAGCACATGGCTGCAAAGCCTCACTAGGACCTTAAGTATAATCTTGAGGTCCCAGTTTCTCTTTCTGGGACCTCCCCTTGGCCCCGGATATTCCAAACAGGCCTCATAATTGGCCCCCACCATTGGTGGGGTAACCAATAACAGCTGGGACCCATTCCCTTATCATTAGCAAGGGGGCAGAATAATTAACAGTTTAAAAGGTAATCACACAAGGCAGAGCTCACTCTTTCTGCCTAGAGGAGCCCACACCAAATCTTGGTATGTATTTCTGTCTTTCTCTCCCATTTCTCAGCAAGCTCTGTTCTTTCCCCCATTTACCAAATAAATTGTTTTTACTGGCCTAACTAAACTAGCATGTCCAAAAATTCTTTTATGCATCATAGCCAAGAACCTATAGGAATCCAAAGCTTCTCCATCTTCAGCGTGACGGAGGCAGAGGCTGAGTAGTGCCATCACAAGTGAAGGAACACTGGGGATTGCCCACCGCCCATCAGAAGCCACGGGAGAGGCGAGGAATGGATTCTCCCTTTTAAGACAAGGCATGGCCTTGTCGACATCTTGATTTTAGACTTCTCATCTCCAGAAGAGTGAGGTGATATGTTTCTGTTGTTGAAGCCAACTAGTCTTTGGTGCTTTGGTACAGCAACCCTGGCAAACTAAGACACTTGGAAACACCTGCAAGGGTGCAGGGGAAAGGGAAAACTCTAGCATTCCCCTAAACAGGTGCTACTCACAGAGGGCCTGAAAAGCTGAAAATATGGAAAGTGCCGGAGACCAGCACACAAGCAGAGAGAAGAGAGTTACATTCCCAACTTGGGCTGACTCCTCTTTAACAGTTGCCAATTAGGCCTGTCTCCTCGACAGCCCAGGGTTTCTCAGCCAAAATGCCAAACTCTTTATTCTAATGACACTCTTTTCTCCTACCACACCCCCACCTCCATCCCCATGCCCCCCCATCTTCTTTTATCTTTATCAGGACTGTTGCCCCAGTCCCTACCTCCAAAAACACGTTCAAGTTAATTCTCTAAACTACAGGCTTTCAAAATGTGTTCATTAGCATCACCTGGTAACTTGTTAGAAATGCAGATTCTCAGACCCCACCCCAGACGTTCAGAATCAGAAACTTGGGGAGTGGGCCCCACCCCCCATCCTTTTTGACAAGCCCTGCAGGTGTTTCTGATGTGTGAGACTCACTGCTCCAGCACAAGAGGGTCTGCAGCTAGCTGTTGTTTTTCCTAAGATCACAGTGATAGTACCGGGGCATCAGGAACCAATAACAGTACTATTCCAACTATTCGTTCAGATGAGGTCGAAAGAGATTAATAAATTGCAGAGGGGGTGGAAAGGTAAAATGGTGACATTTTCTTGGAAGAGGGACGTCACTGCCTACCCACCCTCCCTTCTTCACAGTGTCTCCTTGACAACATAACAGGCCCAATAAAAACATCGGACCTTTTGATTTCACACTGCAAGGTCATGGGCCTTCTGACCTAGGACCTGTGAGCACTTACCTTCTAGCACAAGGTGTGCAAGAGACAAACACAAGGCGGGTCCTCCTGTCCCTCAAGGAGATGAGAAGCGTGCCTTGTTCTTTCTTCTATTTTTTTCTGTATAACATTGAGTGAAATTCTGACCAGACTTTGTAGTCATTTACAAAGGGCTCTTTTAACACGCCTGGAACTCTGATCACGCTGACACAATATTAAATTTCTGCGTGCTCTCGCTCCCACACTGGTGCGGAGGGGCCTTTGGTTGGCAGGCCCCTCAACACAGGGGCAAGGGTTGGGAGATATTCTGTGGATTTCTTTTGCTTCGTCATCCACGCCTATGGGGGGAAACAGGTTGGAAGTAATTGTCCTCAAACATCTTTTCTCCAGGGTTAATCCCTTGAAGACCCGACACGAATCATATGCTTTTCCAGCATTTTTACAGTTTTTCCTCTTTCTTCTTTGCCTTTCCTGTCACCTGACACATTCCATATATAAATGAGGACTTGCTTATGGTTTCTTGCCTGCTGCCCCGGCCCTTTTAGAAATGCCAGCTCCGTGAGCCAGTGAGTTGGTCTGTTCTCTGCTCAGCACGATGTAGGCACGCCAATTTCCCCCCATTCGTTCAGGCTCATCAGCCTCCGAAAGAGCGGACCCGAACCACCCTATTTTTAATGTCCTCTGAAACAACACAAAACAACCTGCCAAACTGAAAGCAGCGTCATTAGAATTCCACCCAGCATAAAGTAACCCGGCCATCGGCTTATTACACATGTTGCTTTCAGACCCATAAAAATATCATCTTGCACAATTTCATGAGCCTGCTGCCAAGGGCTCAGGAGCCACAGCCCCGGGGGTGGCAGAGAGATGCGGCAAGGAGAAGGTGGGGCGTGGAGACGGGCATCTGCCGTCCCCAGCAGGTCTCCCCTTTGGCAGAGAATCCTCGAATTGATGCTGGCTTCTGCACCATGCAAATGAGGTGTTGATGAGGTCATTGCATTCTGCCGGATTATTATCTCTGACATTTTATTCATAATAATTATAGAGCCTTTCCACCTTCAAAGTGCTTTGCAAACAATAATTAATTAATTAACACTCAGAGCAGCCTGGAGAGGTAGCTTAGTATTATTAATTTATCTCTACACTATATTATTAGCCACCTTTTCCTCCCTCCCCCCCCCCCACACACACACAAAAAGGGAAGCTGAGTCGCTGTTTTCCAGTCCCGGGCCAATTCTCCCAATTTCCTACTGCAACCTTCCGCTCCACTTGGCAATGGTAGGCTGGGAGGTTAGGTAGCCATGCATATACCTCTTCAGAGCTCAGAACAAGGCTGCTACAGGCCACCGCTCAGCGGTCTTACCGGGGTAAGCCTGTGATTTTGTTTCCCCCCAGTCGCAGGACGTCCCTCCCACCCAACCCTTTTTATTAAGTCAAATCTTAGGCTTCCTCTGTCCCTCCTTTATTCTATCCTCTTCCTGCTCTACCACCCTCACCTCCAACTTCATCTTTTTTAAAACAAAATTAAATCTAGAACAAACATATTTTTAATCCCCGTTCTTCACCTTGTCTTTGGCTTTGTGTTTCCTTTCCATCTCTACAATTCCATCTACCGGTTCACTCCCCATTCATTCTCCTAGTTATGTGGATTTTAATTATGTAAATTAGACTTCTCTGAGGGGTGCTTAAAGGAATGCTATCATTTAAGTCCTCTCTCCTGCTCTCGCACCTCGTTTTTTATCTCATTTCCTTCTGGGTACTTACTGCCCTCTCTCTTTCTGCTCCCATCACCCCCCAGCCCTCAGTTCATTCATTCATTTGTTCTATAACCAGGCATTGAGTTCCTACTACGTTCAAGGCTCTTAGTGTCCGCAGAAGCGGGGGGGTGGGGGGGGGCAGGTCACAGATCAGTGACCGCCCAGGCTCCAGCCTCAAAGAAGGGGCAGTTAGCAGATCTACAGCAAAGGGACCATGGAGCCTCCACGGCGGACGTGGTGATACATTTTCATTCTGCCTGGGGTGTGTGTGTGTGGGGGGGTGTCACAGACGCTTTCACCGAAATGGGGACCCTGGAAAGAAGAGTAGGGTTTTTGTAGGGCTGAAAAAGGGTGAAGGGCCAAGAGCGAAGAGCATGAACAAGGGAATGTGACGTGGGCTTGGTTTACTCGGGGGACCCGGGGGCGCCTGGTCTCTCACAGGAGGCCTCTGGCGGCACCTGAGCCATCTGGAGAGCTTCTCTATTGCCCCCACTTGAGGGAAGGAGGGGAGGGGAGCGGAGGGGAGCAGAGCGATAAAACGAGAAGAGACTGTCACAAGCACAGAGGGGCAGCGATCTTACCAGAGTCTACAGGGACCTAGCAGACGGCATTGCTCTCCAAAAGCCTCCCCTCAACAGCGCTGCGCCCCCAAAGTCCCTCGGGAACAACTCCAGATTAGTCTTAACCAGGATTCTACGTCCTCTGAGGCCCAAACCCCAGCCCCGCAAGTTTTCCAGACCTGGCACCCTGTCACACTGCCCCTTTCACAACCAGAGATGTTCCCCTAACTCTGGGTGCAGATGCCCCAGAAACAAAAGGAGCTCCAGCTACCAGGATTTCAGTAGATTGCAGAAGGGAGAATTGCAAATACCAAATGATTTCTTTCTGTCACATTTGTTTGTGGAATTTACAAACAGTCTGCTGTGGCGACGCTCCTGTGTGGCCGAGGCATGGTGTGTGTACATGCGCGTGTGCGTTTCGGGAATACAGTGGCCCCAAATACCATGCTAAGAAGTTTGGGGGGCTTTCTAAAGGCAATGAGGAGCAATACCGGGGATTTTTCTTTCTCTAGTTCTTTTATTTTTAACTAGAGAAGCTGCCACTTTACAGAAAAGTCATGCAGAAAATACAGCCTTCCCACATCCCCCCTTATTTACACCTTGCACTAGTGGGGTGCATTTGTACGACTGATAAAATATTATTATAACTATAATGACTGTAGCCCATGGTTTACTTTAGGGTTCACAGTCATGCTGTGCAGTCCCATGTTGCTTTTTTATATTTATTCTAGTAACATACATATGACCTAAAATTTCCCCTTTTATCCACATTCAAATATGTAATTCAGTGGTGTTAAATATGCTCACAATGTTGTGCTACTGTCACCGCCATCCATTACCAAAACTTTACCATGGGTCCCAAATAGAAATGGTACAATTCAAGCATTACCTCCCCATTCCCTCCCCCCACCCCAGCCCCTGCCTAATAGGAAGTTTTTAAGTAAGTCGGGGGTCTGGGTCCACATCTAGTCAGAAAGGCGGCCGGGACAGCTGCACTGTGGGGGACAAAGACACGTCGGAGGGACTAGAGGCAGCCCACCAAGAGGGTGGCGGGACAGGTTCCCTCAGGAAGCACCTGCGTAAACGTCACCCCAACACAAACCCCCCATCTTGGCTTGTTTCCATCCCGTCTCTGACAGGTCCAATCCCAACACGATTCCAAACATTCTAACAGTACTAACAGCCATTACCATTGCTGGGTGCCTGCTGTTGACGAGGTACCGTGCTAAGCACCTCACCCATCAGCATCTCATTTCACCCACATAGTGGCTTTTTAAAGCAGGTGCTATTTACTTAACAAACACTTATCCAGCACCAACTCTGGGCCAGGCACTGTCGTCAGTGCTTTTCAAATATTAACGCATGTAATCCTCATAACAATTCAATGAGCTAAAGACTGTTAAAATACTATGCCTATTTTACAGATGTGGTAACAAAGTTTATGTAACTCATCCAAGTGACAGAGCTGGACTGCAAACCTAGGCAGTAAGATTCTTGAGCCCTGTCCTACCTATCTGGAAACACGATTCTGCCTCTATAAACAGCAACATACTGGCCCCCACCCCCAGCAAACCCAGAAATTGTTCATGGAGGGAAACATGGATTGATGGTTTAAGTACGTAGAGAGAGCATTGCAGAGATATTTTTCTCTGCCCATAAAAGAAATAGAAGAAGGAGAGTGGGGAGGAATTGTAAAGCTTGGAAAAAAGATCTGTCTATGATGCTTGCCCTGTCCCTCCATTAAGGCTGTAAGATAAGAGTAGAGATTTCCAAAATAACCCATGGCCAAGCACAGAGGGGACAATGTGATCTTTCTAGAATGTCAGTCTAATGATGTCAGCCCCCTGCCAAAAATACTTAATGGCTCCCATCATCTACCAGATGAAATCTAAACTAGGCCAGTCTTCCCCCTCCCCTCTCCACCTGGCATTTCAAACTCTGGCCACTCAGTCCCCACTGGGCTCTGCTCTCCCTCGTCCAGGGTGCATGAGGTTTTGCATGTGTGTTCATCTTTTCCTTGGCCCCTCCAGACCTCCCCAAACCCACCCTCTCTGCTTCCTTCACCACCACCACCTCCTTCTGCCCATTCACCTTTCAGGTCTCAGGCCACTGTGAAACCCTCGCTAATTTCCCTCAAGCTGACTTAGATCCACCGCCATCTTTGCTCCTGGCACCCTTTGGGCCAAACCCCATTTATTTTACTGTGTCTTAGTCATGTCATGCGTACAGTGTCCAGTGTGCAGTCATGTCATGCGTACGACTCCAGTGTGCAGAACATCTGATTTTTATTTTAAATCCTCTTAAATCTCGCTCTGAGCGTCCATCCTGCTGGTGGTAGCAGAAATCCCACCACAGTCCTTGTCTGTCCTGCCCTGTCCCTGGGGGTGGCGTGTGCAGTTAGCAGGGCCTCCTCTAGCTTCAAAGCACCAAGGAGGCCTCTGCACTCCACTGCCCCGCCTTTCTTGTTCCCACGGGGTCCCCCACAGTCCCAGCTCACAGAGCAATGGCTCTTCTGCTTCTGCTTCACATGTGGGGAGCTGGGGGCGGGGCTGGGCCCCCTGTACCACCCTAGCCTCTCTAGAGACACCACACAGCCAACTCCCTCGTGATCTTTCCTCAACTCCTCACTTCTCTGCCTTCCTCCCTCTCCTTTCTCACCACTCCCAAAGTCTTCTCCCACTCAAGCTCTTGCCCTCAGCATCACTCTCTTTCCCTCACTGCCCTCAAAGGCTTTCCCTCTCTTCCCTCTACCCCTGGGACTCCCAGCCTCCTTTCTTCAAAGAGCTTGAAATTTTTACAAAAGCCTTTGACTTCAAGCACCTTCTGTTTACTGCCCCGAAAATCTCCCCGAGGCAAGGACATGCAAAGGGCCTGTCTACCTGTTGATCTGAGAGAACATAAAAATAGAGCAAACTGCAAAACAATAACCCAAAACATTATTCTGCTGTATTCAAAAGTTTTCATGCTTTTCTCCCCACCAGACTGAAGATACCTTTAGAACTAGGCATCTTCTCCTCTTTGTATCGCTAGCACCTTTGAGTAGCTTCTCAATACACATTGTAGACATAGATGAAAAAATATGTGAATTCAAGTGACTTTCTTAGCCACAAACTCTTCCGCCTTTAACAGTCACTTAGGTGCACTCTCTTGGGCCCAGGTAGGGGATATGTAAGTGGACTTCCACTATCTCCAATGTTTATTTTGTCTTTGGGTTTCCCCAGCTAAAAATGTATGCACAATTCAAGATTTAAAAAAAAAAAATAGAAAAATATTTTTTATTTCAAAATTTTGGTTTGCTGGGACAGAGGGAGGTTGGAGTAACAATGTGGATCTCCTCACTGAATTTGCCGTCCCCAAGGTACGGATTAAAATAAACTCTCTCCAACCCGGTGCTAACTCGGGGATGGCAGCACAGCCCACCATGTTCTTCCTATGAGGTCCTGTTCTAGGAAAAGAGAAATAAGAGTAAGAGGAGACAATGAATTGACATTTAAACGAATTCAGACCGAAATCAGGAGCAATCCCTAGAAGCACAAGGGCATCCAGCTAGCTCTAGGAAAACGAAGACCTGCTGTTGGTTATGCCCTGTGGGGAGCCCGGGAAGCCATGGTCTTGCGGGAGCCTCGGTCAGGTTTGGCATAAAGAAAGCAACAGTGCGCTGCTGGTGTCTGGAGAGAGTCTCGGCTCCTGCAGCAGGGCAGCCTCCAGACGGGGCGCTCCGGCTCCCGCCATCTGTAATGGCCGCCCTTAGGGACTGACCCCTAATTCATCCTCTCCCATTCACTTCAAAGGGTGCCCCATAAGGGAAGGAGACAAAAGACCGTCAAGGGGTCTTGGGAGAAGGCAGGGAACTGGCTAAATAATTAGCCCTCCACCCTTCAAAGTGCTCTGTGATCATTAATTAATCCAGCCAACTGGGTTCTGTGGGCAGATGGAGGCTGCTCACCCTCCCTGGCACACCCAGGGCTAAATGAGCCTGGGGTTTGAGCAAATTTATACAGGCGCGGGCAGGCCACCGGAGAAGGAAGGGATCAAGGCCACGGGACTTCGGCTTTTAGATGTGATGCCAGCAAAACCTTTGGGATAACCTGAGTGAGGTGGCCAAAGAGGACAAGGAGGCTTTTGGGGAAGAATTCATCCTGCAGATGGGCAGAAAATGGGACCGGTGGGTGGGCTTCTACTCCAAAGGCCAGGGGTAAAGGGGGGGATGGTTAGGGCTCTACAAGAGACTGCTGCTGTCCCCCCATGAGACTAACAGGATGCCGGGGAAGGAGGCTCTTCCTCAAACCCGAGGGACCCCTGCGGGCTCTCACCAACCTGTAACAGCAGCAGCCCCGCCTTGAGCAGAACCCCTGAAGACCCCTCGGGCAGATCTCCCCGACAGGGACAC
Organism: Cabassous unicinctus; assembly: GCA_029593785.1. Classification (NCBI taxonomy): domain Eukaryota; kingdom Metazoa; phylum Chordata; class Mammalia; order Cingulata; family Chlamyphoridae; genus Cabassous; species Cabassous unicinctus. Next base: position 25,707 of record JAQZBX010021614.1, read on the forward strand.
CTGTTCAGACCGTGGGGCTTCCTCAGACCCATCCTGTGGGTCCTGCCACGGCTGAACTTGCAGTTCTCAGTGTTCCCGTCGACATTTTACCAGGCCCCCCACCTAACAATGTACATTCCTCACAGTATGATCAACTAAAATAAGGATGCAGTTGAATATTTCCTCCCCACAAATGAACCCACCCTTTCAAATTCCGTTTCCATCAATGGTTAGAATGGAAAATGAGTGGTGAGACCGAGGTGTCACCAGGGAAGCAAACAGCTGATTCCTCAAGATTCACGAGCTGTCCTCTATCCCCAGAAAGTCACAGAAATGGCCCGTCCTCAGGCATCCAAGCACACACACCCCAAAACTCAATTTCAGTGTCTTAAAGTCGTTTGGACTTGAGGACATGGAGTCATCAAAATGAATTCTCACTATTCCTATCATTACCGAACACTTCCTCGGGGTTAGGCATCCAGCAAAGCACTTCATGCGCATTCTTTTCCTCACCCCTCACGCTAACCTCCTGAGATGGTCCTGCTTTCCTCCCCACCTTTCAGAAGCGGAAACAGAACCTTCCAGAGTGAATGCAACTTGCTCAAGGACTCAACGTGTCTAAAGGAAAGAGCTGGTTCTCAAACTGGACGAACGACCCCTAAGTGCACCATGTGATCGCGCCTTTCTCTTGCCAAGACAAGCCAGCCAGATACCCGTGACAGCTGTCACCTCAGAGACCTTCAGGACCGCCCAGCGCCCCCCTTTCTCCCACGGGGCCTTGCTCAAGGCCTGGGGAGGAGGGGAGCCAGTTCCCTGAGGTTCCCTGTCCTCTCTGCAGTCGGTGCAGGAGCCGCACAGCACGTGGGCAAGGACCGCAGCAGGTGGCCGTGGGACTGCGCAGGTGACACGACGGGCTGCAGGGCCGTGAGCCCGCTCGGAAAGTTCTCTGCGGTGCCAGCCCTGAGGAGGCCTCTGTGAACAGGCAGGGAGGGAGGACTCCCCCTCAGCTGCGTCCAGGACAGCGTGTTCCAGCTCATCTCGTCACCGCGTCCTGACAAGGCCGGCTCTGCACACCCCCAGCCCCCCTTCCTGCCTCCAGCCTCCCCCGGCCTCGAGTCTCCCGCCGCAGTCTTGAGCTTCAGAGAGTGTTGGTTTTATGACTGGAGCTGTCGGCTGGAGAGACACATTTTAAAATTCATGACCTCTCCCATCAGGGTTCAGAAAAGAGATCAGACTCCAAGATGAAAGCTTAGTTTATTCTTTCAGTGGTCCTGCCAGACCTCCTCCCAGCTCCCTTCCACCACCACCCCCCTTTCTGTCTCTCCCTCACAGAGCTTTCCTTTTCCATTGACCTCCAGCATCTTCTGCATTTATCCCCGTTTAAATTCCCCCGACGAAACAGAGCAAAATGAAAACTCCCCTGTTTGCAAACGGCACGTGTGTCCCTCTGTCAATGCGTGCTTGGCTATCAAAGGTATCTCCCCTTGTCAGGTAGGGACCGGCCACGGAGCGCGCAGCTGGACGAAGGCGATAGAGAGGGATTTTGAAGGGAAAGGGAGTCAGGTGGCAAGGGTGACGACGTTTTCATTTTTCCAGGGAAGGCATCTGCTGGCAAACCATCCACCTGAGGCTTGGAGGGGGGCAGGGGGTGCAACTGGGGCCCAGCAGACATGCTGGCAGCAACCCATCCCCACAGACCTGCCAAGGCAAATTAAAAAGCCGTGTGTTTGCTTCTGGCCACAAGCAGAAGCAACAACAGATATCCCCTTGGAGGAGTTCTTGTCTTGCAGCTCCAGTCAGCTGTCCTCAGCCGCCCTTGGCTTGCAGCATTCCCCCTTTTGGGCCTTACTAAGGGCATCCGAGAGGCAAGGCCTGTTTTCCTGATTCACACGGAGAATCAGGAAAGAGCAATCGCTTACCAGAAGGAGGTTGTCACACAGGCCTGTGGACTTTTCTAGCAGCCATGAGGAGAAGCAAATGGAGAAGAGAAAGCAGAGCCTGCCGACTCGGGGAGAGTTGGCCGGTCACAGATTAACATGTCCCAGCCAGAGCAAGACAGCATGTCCATTTCCAGGGAGGACAACACAAACAATGACAGGGAACACTTCCTGAGAACTTTCTCCATGCCAGACACTGTTCTAAAGCTCTTTACATTTATCAGCTTATTTAATCTGCACATCAACCTTAGGAGCTAGATATTAGTAGCCCCATTTTACAGGTAAGGAAACTGAGGCACAAAGACGTGCGATCCCTTGCCCAAGGTCTCAAGGTCAGAAAGTGGCACCGGCAGGATTTGCAGGCCTGCAGCCCAGCTCCAGAATCTTCTCTTACCTAATGCTCTTCTCTCAGCACAACAAGTCACTGCCACATAGCGAACTAAAGCAGGAGGGAGGCGTAGTGGAAAAAGCAGTCAACTCAAATGTTGCTGAGGTGGTAGACAGGACGTAGTCTTTGAAGGCAATGAGGTTACTGCCTCATTTTCACGCCTCTAACTTTGGGCACATGATTTAATTCTCTGAGCCTCCATCTTTCTGATCTGCAAAATACCATAAAAACTCTACAAGGTTGTGGCACAATTCAATGGGATGATGTTATGTGCAACCCGTATTTCCCAGGATATGAGTAAAGTCCAAATTCTAATGTTCTAAGTCCCCACTTGCTTGACTTACCAGAGATACCATATTCTAGAAATAATTGTCTCCAAAGTTCCTCCAAGCTTACTTGTGTTCACACTGGTTTACTAGAAGTCCACTGTCCCTGTCTCTGGGCTGGGGCTCCAACGATCTCAGCCGCCAGGACCAGACAGTCCCACCTTGAGTTACAGCTGCTGCTCGAAGCAACTCCCAGGGCAGAGCTGCACCCACACCCGTGTTGGTCATCTACCCCAACGACACCCACATGCTTCTCAGATCTGTCTCCTTATGCCCAAAGCTATTCACAGGGGCGCCCCCAGCCCCCATGAAAATAAGCACATACAGAAAGATACGCCAAAGGAGGTGGTTTTGCCAATGACATCTCTGCCATAGATCCTGCCAGACCAAAAGAACATGGAGCCTACTTTTCTTTTGTTTGCTTTTGTTTTTGTTATGTGGTTGAAGATGGTCCGTGTGCCAGGAACCATCTCACAACACTTGTTTTAGTTGGCTAGGCTGCCGAAATGCAATATACTGGAAATAGGTTGGTATTTACGACAGGGATGTATTTGCTTTCAAGCTTACAGTTCTGAAGCTGAGAAAAATGTCCAAATCAAGGCATCATCAGGTGATGCTTTCTCCCAGAAGACTGGCTGCCAATGATCCTGGACTTCTCTGTCATATGTCAAGGCACATGACAGTGTCTATTGGTCTCTCCCTTCTCTTCTGAATTTCATTGCTTCAGCTTCTGGCTTCCTCTGGCTGTTTGTCCGAATTCATACCATTTATAAAAACTCCAGTAAGAGGATTAAGACCCACTCTGGGCCATGTCTTACTAAAGTAACCGAATCAAAAGGCCCTTAACTGAAGTAACCTAATCAAAAGGTCTCCCCCCCAATAGAGATGGATTAACTCTAAGAACATAATGTTTTCTGGGGTCCATCAAGCTTCAAACCATCACAACACTTGACCTGCATTATCGTGTTTAATCCTTCTGACACCTCTGTTGTCTCACCATTGGTCCCACTTTATGGATGAGAAAACTGAGGCCAAAAGAGGGAAGCAATATGCTGTTGCCTCACAAATAATCAGAGCCAGGATTCAAACCCAGGCTTGTCTGATTCCAGAACCCTCATCCTGAACCACCAGGCTACACTTTTATAAAGGATTATAAAGGATATTAGCTCTCCTTTCCGGGAGGCAAGAGACCTTCATTCTACCCCAGCTCTGTCTTTAGAAGCCAAATGGTTTTAAGTAAGTACCTTCTTCCCTCAGCTTCAATTTCTTCATCTGTAAAAGGAGAAAAATGGAATAGGAAATCCAAATGGCGCCTTTAAGCTCTAGAATTCTGCAATTCCAAACGTTAGCAACTAGAGAGACAAAGTTAACACATTTATACCACATCCTTCTCAGCTGGTACTTGGCATTGGGGAAAATTCTCAGAAGCAAAAGTACACACAAAAAATTAGGCGTAGGCTGTCTATCGGATTTATATATTATGCAGCAAAATGTTATTGTGCTGTTCTTTTTGTCTTTGAATGGGAACATCTAGGACTACATATGGTCATAACAGCACCGAGATGGAAGCTATTACTGACTGGCCAAACACATTTCCAATTCCAAGAATCTTCTCCCAGGTAACATGCTTGATGATGCTAATATTTAACCCCCTTCACCCAATAAACCATCTGGAAAGATATTTGACTTTTTTTTTTTGGTAGAATTAACATTGGGAATCTCACTTTTTAAAATATTGAATATAGCCATAGAAGCAAGCATAACAAAAAAAGTCTTTGGGAAGAAACGAGAGAGAATTAGGGAGAAATGACACAGTATCCACCTCCTTGCAGTCATCCTTTTCTTTTTGGCTGAAGCCACTGCCTTCGTGAACATAGAACTGGGCTCCATGGCGGATGAGCCCTTAGCCCCACGAATGGGTAAAGTTACTTCCCAAAATGAAGAGGGAGAGAAGATTGGAGCTGTCTGCTGAGCCTTCACATTGATTCACCTCAACGCACACCTTGTACCACTTTATTCGCGACACCCTGTCCTTGGCCACCCTTGCCATGACCCAACAAGCTGTTGATAATTGCGACAAGGAACGCCAGTGCATCTTCAGGAGGGGCTCCCCATCCTGCCCTGGTGTACACACCACAAAAAATCTTTTGTTTTAATTTTTAAAAAATTTTAACCAGGTTTTTATTCACTAATCTATCATTTGGTAGTGCAAATATACAACCCAAGTGTTCCCAGAGAGACTGTCAAATTCCAAAAGATAGTAAAGCTTCATTGACCCTCTCTCCAAATACTTAACATGTGCCTACCTTGCCAGGAAGCATCTACAAAGAAAAAAAAAGACCTCATGGCACATGAGAGTGTTCTTTCATGAACTATAACAAGTGTACAATGCTAATACATAGTGTTCATACTAGGGGTGTATGGAAAAAATTTACTAAGTGTGTGCTATGGATCCTAGTTAGTGGTAACATTCTGATAATGTTCTTTCATAACCTGTAAAAAATGTTCCACAACATGTAAGGTGTTGCTGGAGGGGTGACATCTGCACATTATGCATGGTTGTTTTGTAAGCTCACAGCTTCTCCAATAAAAAATAAATAAAATTTGATAAGAAAAAGACCCCATCATGCCTGCAGTGTTCAGCTCGAGGGCCACCTCCTCCAGGAAGCCTTCCCCAGCCCCCAGGTTAGGACAAGAAGCATGTACTCAGGGCCCCTGGCATTGTGTCCTCAGCATCCGTGGCATGCACCCGCTGCCCGGACTTTGTCAGCTTCCGTAGGCAGCTCCCTTTACCTCCTCTCCAGGGGGGTGGGGGCCAAAGACCCGACTGCCATGAAGGTGACCTTCATGGCAATGACAGTGCTGCTGCTGCTGCTGATTTAAAAGAAACAAAACTTAACCCCTTTCTCAAGAAGGATTCCTTGCGTGACTCCTTCTGCCCCGAATCCTATCCAAGCACTAGTAGGGGTTCAGCAAGCGTCTGAGAACATGCCCAAGGTGGCCGCAGGAGGGCCGTTTCTTGCGGGGCGCTGCTCTGATTTGTACCATCCTGCCTGATCTGCTTCAGCTGTATTGAAATGAAAAATGAATAGGAAGCAGCTCTTGCTGCTAAAGCATATGTGTCAGAAAATCATTATGAGCATTAAATTACAGCAGTAAAATGAACCAGAACTAATTTTGCAAATTAAGAACCAATAATTTTTTTTTCCACGGCTGCACCTTTTTCCTAAAAACAGAGCAAAAATCAGATTGAGCCTAATGGCATTGTTCCCGGGGGTAAGGATTTTGGGGGTGAGGCGGGAATATCTATAGAATCAGACATTTTAATCTGACAAGTACAGTAACATTTTGGAGGGTAGAAGGTGGATGTTGATTGGGCAGATGGTCAGAGGACTGTCCCCGGGCCAAATGGTATACAGGAACGATCAGTTTTTAAACTGACATGGCCATGTCTTTTACATGTAAAATTTATGTATACCTATTTCCTTCCTCTCTTCTGTGCCCCCCTCCCACCTCCCCACTCCCGGGGCAAGGTTCTGCTGACACAAGAAACTAGCTAATTTCTAAATTTCTGACAACCTCTTATTTTCAGAAGAGACCGTGGCTGTCGGTCAAATCAAATCTAAAGCCATAAACAAACCTTTAGAGTGTCGCCTGCTCACTAGAATAACAGGATATCTCCCTCCACCCCAGCATGAGGGACAGACTGTCATCAGCTCATTGTCCGTGACTAGGCACAAAGGAGCCAGGGCTCCCTTTCAACTGGAGATCTTGGGGGCAGATGTTAATTAAGTGAGTAACTTCTACCATCTCCTG
>JAQZBX010021615.1:0-32157 GCA_029593785.1 Cabassous unicinctus
TTTTTTTTTTGTATTTAATTTTTTAGTTTTTTAAAAAAGATACTTAGATTACATGTTACACAGAAAATATAGGGATTCCCATAAACCCCACCTCCCACACCTCCCACAACCCCCCACATAAACATGTTTTATTAGTGTGGCACATTAATTGCAATTGATAAACACATCCTGGGGCTTTGCCTTTAAACATGGACCATAGTTCACATTGTGGACCATACTCTCTCCCACAGAGTTCTGCACGTTGTATGATGATATAAAATGGCCTACATCTGTTATTGCAATGTCACTCAGGACAATTCTCAAGTCCTGAAAAAGCCCCCATATTACAACAGCTTTTCCCTCTCCCTGCCCCTAGAGCCTCCAGTGGCCACTGGCTCCATATCATTGTTGTAATTTCTTCCATTGCTTGAATCACAATATGTCTATAGTAGAATACAAGTAAGTCCACTCTAGTCCATAGCTCTACCCCCCATGCTTAAGAGTATAGGATGGTGATGTCCACTTCAGCACCCATTGAGAGGGGCCTTATGTCCCATGGAGAAGATGGATGAGATTATTCTGCCTGCAGCTGCAGACTCTCTCCCTTCCCTGGGAGGGCCGTTGTCCATCATCTCCCTGCCATTTGTCCTTGGTGAGTCCAATGAGCTGTAGAGTAAGAGTTGCAGCTCCACCGAGGTTCCAAACTCAGCTGGCACATGGACAGCCCAGATATTCAAGTCTCTGGATGTATACCTACAAACTCCAGCACCACATATAGGTTTGAATAGAGGGGATAGATGAGCCAGGGAAGACATAGTTGAGTCCAACTCTGTCACTCTCAGGAGCACAAACTACAAAGTAGAGACCACTGGCAAGGCCCCAAATTCCAGAGCTGCCCACCCCGACATAGGACCTGGGTGTCTCCAGATCCTTCAGGAGACCCACTATTGGGGTGATATCCACTTTGGAATTCTCTGAGATCCTACTGAAATGTGCATAAGCGTTACCCTTGGGATGATGTCCTGACTCATTTTGAAGTCTCTTAGCCATATAAACTCATTTGTCTTTACTTTTTACTCAAAGTCTTTTTTCAGTCATAGTGCCAGTTGGCACTTGGTAGCAATCCCTCAGTACCAGGGAGGCTCATCCCCAGGAGTCATGTCCCATGCCAGGAGGAAGGTAATGCATTCATATGCTGAGTTTGGCTTACAGAAAGCCCACATTTGAGCAACAAGGAGGCTCTCAGGAGGCAACTCCTAGGCACCCTATAACAATAGGCTAAGTTTCAATTTCAAGAGCAAAGACTCATAAGGCTAGTCATCAATATCAAGGGCCAATCAGTGTATCCTCCTCCTTTGCCAGTCACTGCCCCTGCACTTGGGGGACTTTTGCTACTCCCTTAGAGAATGTGGCAGAGTTCTCCAGGATTGGAATTCCGTATTCTATCATTTATTGAGTAATTCTCCACACACTGTGACCATGTCCAATGAACATTTAAACAATTTTATATACCTTGTATGCATGTTCAAGTGAACTTCCTGTCATGCGCGCTCCATCCCTGACACCTCCCACCAATGATCCTCTCGTAACCTTTCTGTGATCCAAAGCTTCTTCAAAGATGAAGCCATTACAATGGCTGTATACAATTAATAGGAAAATGAAATAATAATGATAAGTTTAAATGTAAGAGATAAAATACATTTTTATTTCATTTATTTGCATCTTCTCTCTTTTTTTCTTAGTCAGTCTGGCTAGGTGTTGATTTTGTTAATCTTCTCAAAGAACCAACTTTTGGTTTTGTTAATTCTATCTATTGTTTTTGTATTCTCAGTTTCATTTATTTCTGCTCTGATATTTGTTATTTCATTCCTTCTGCTTGAGGTGGAATTAGCTTGCTGTTCTTTTTATAGTTCCTCCAGCTTTGTAGCTAGGTTATTGATTTTAGCTCTTTGTTCTTTTTTAATGTAAGCATTGAAGGCTATAAATTTTCCTCTCAACACTGCCCTCACTGCATCCAATAATTCTGATAAGTTGCATTCTCATTTCATTATTCTAGAAATATTTATTGATTTCTCTTGAAATTTCTTCTTTGATTCTCTGATTATTTGATAGTTTGTTGTTTAATCTCCATCTATATGTGAATTTTCCCTTTTTCTGCTGGTTGCTGATATCCAACTTTATTCCATTATGATCAGAGAAAAGTGCTTTGTATAATTTCATTTTTGTTGAATTTACTGAGATCTGCTTTGTGACCCAACATATGGTCTATCCTGGAGAAAGATCCCTGGGAACTTGAAAAGAATGTATATTCTGCTGCTTTGGAGTGCAATGTTCTGTGTATGTCTCTTATGTTTAGTTCATTTATCATATTATTCAAGCTCTTTCTTTCTTTATTGATCCTCTGCCCAGATGTTCTATCCAATGTTGAGAGTGGTGTATTGAAATCTCCAACTATTATTGTAAAAGTGTCTATTTCTCCCTTCAGTTTTGCCAGAGTTTGTCACATGTATCTTGGGGCATCCTGGTTAGACGCATATACATTTATGATTGTTATTTCTTCCTGGTGAATCATCCCTTTTATTAATATGTAATGTCCTTCCTTGTCTCAAATAACAGTTTTGTTTTTAAAGTCTGTTTCGTATGATATAAGTGTAGCTACCCCAGCTTTTTTTGTTCATTACTGCATATGTGGCATATCTTTTTCCAACATTTTACTTTCAATCTAGTGGTATTCTTGGGTATAAGGTGAGACTCTTGGAGACACCATACAGATGGCTTACATTTTCTTATCCATTCCACCAGTTTGTAACTTTTGATTGGATAATTTAATCTACTAATATTCAATGATATTACTGTAAAGGCAGTTTCCATTTCTCCACTTTGATCTTTGTATTTTATCTGTCATTTTATTTTTAGACACTTTTAGTTACTGTTACTGATACAGTCATCATTTCTAGACTTTCTTCCAAACCTCTCTCTCCTGTCTTTTCTTTTCAGTCTGTAACTCCCCCTTTAGTATTTCCTGCAAAGCTGGGTTTTTTGTTATAAACTCTCACAGTTTCTGTTTATCTGTGAATACACTAATCTTATCCTCATTTTTGAAAGAAAATCTTGACAGATATAAAATTCTTGGCTGGCAGTTTTTCTCTTGCAGTAACTTACATATATCATACCACTGCCTTTTTACCTCCATAGTTTCTGATGAGAAATCAGCACTTAATCTTTTTGGGTGTCCTTTATATTTTATGCATTGATTTTCCCTTGCTGCTCTAAGAATTCTCTCTTTGTCTTGGCATTTGACATTCTGATTAGTATTTGTCTTGGAGTTGGTCTATTCTGATTTATTTAGATGGGTGTATGTTGTGCTTCTTGGACACAGATATCTATGTCCTTCATTAAGGTTGGGAAATTTTCCACCATTATTTCTTCAAATATGCCTTCTTTCCCTATTCCTTTCTCTTCTTCTTCTGGAACCCTCATGACACATATGTTTGCATGTCTCTTGCTGTCAATTAGTTCCCTGAAACCCTGTTCAATTTTTTCCATTCTTTTCTTCATCTGTTCTTTTGTATGTTCACTTTTGGAGGCCATGTCTTCGAGCTCACCAATCCTTTCTTATGCTTCCTCAAATCTGCTATTATATGCCTCCAGTGTATTTTTAATTTCATTTATTGCACCTCTCTTTCCCATAAAGTCTGTTATTTTTCTATGTATGTTTTCAAATTCTTCTTTGTGCTCACGATACATCTTCTTAATATCCTTAATCATTTTAGCCATCTCATTGAATTTATTAATTACATTTGTCTGAATATCTATGATTGGTTTTCCCAACTCCTTTATGTCATCTGCAGGCTTACCTTATTCATTTATTTGGGTGAAATCTTCTTGTCTTTTGCTATGGATTGTAATTTTTTCATGGTCTTTTTGCATCTGGCTTGCTAGATGTATTCATTCTAGATGTAGGTTCTCACTTTAGTTAAGGGCTTTCTTGTGTTTTCTCTGTTGCTGGTTGTGTGTTAGGAACCAAGGATGCAGTTGGTGCTGTAAGCTATGGAGGCTGAAACTCCCCACATTGCCCCAGGAATTGATGAAGTTTCTCCCACCTTTCTCCTCTGTCAGGGGTAGGGACAGAACTGCAGCTGAGTATTATAATCCATGTTGGGCAGGACAAAACTGTCTGTAGTCACCCAGAGAGACTGATAAAGCTGCACATCCTTTCCTCCCATAACTTAGACAAGGACAGAGCTCTAGTTGTGGGCAGCAATCTATGCTGTGTGCATCCAAAATGACCACATTTTCTCATGTAAACTAATATAACACCAGAACCCCTCCCTGTCAAGGGTGGGAAAAGACCCTCTGGAGTGCCCAACACTCTAATCTGTGCAGGCCAAATACACCTGCAGTTTCCCAGAGAAGCTGAGGGGGTACTGTCCCTTCAACCCTTTAGTGGTGGAAACAGAACCATCAATGCTCACCATTTCAGTCCCCGTAGGCTGAAATTACTCGCCATTGCCCAGAGTGGATGAGGAAGTACCAGCACCCTCCTATCCTATTAAGGCATGAGTTTGGATCCACAGCCATCCAACAGTTCAGTCCCTGTAAGCCAAAAGTATCTCCCATTATCCAGAGAGGCTTGAGACACCAGACACCTCCTATCTTATTAGGGGTGGGGGTGGATCCACAGGTATCCAACCAATAGTCCAGTCCATGAAAGCCAAATGTTTGCTGTTGCCCAGAAAAGCTGTGGAAATGCCAGACTCCTCCTTTCCTACTGGGGGGAGTGAAGGTGGATCCACAAGTACCCACCAACCAGTCTATGTCAGCCAAAAGCCCTTGCAGTTACCCAGAAATGCTGGGCAAACACTGTCTATCTCTTGTCCAATTGGGAATAGGGTGAAGCTGCAGGTGCCCAATTGCCAAGTTTTCACAAGCCAAAAGTGCCTATGGAAGCCCTGAGAGTCTGAGGGAATTCCAGCTCCCTTGTAACCTAGGAGGGGACAGAGGTGGAGATGGACTCAAAGGCATTCAACAAACAAGTTTGTGTGGGATGAAAACTCCTGCAATTGCCCAGAGAGGCTGAGGATACTGAATACCTCTCCTGTCTTGTTGGGGTGATGGCATGCAGCCTCAGGTGTCTCACCATTCAGTCTGTGCCAGCAGAGAGCATCTGCAGTTGCCACGAAAGCCTGGTGCATATCACACCAGCTTCCTCTCTGCCGGAGGTGGGGCTGGAAACTAGGCTGGGGCTGCAGTCCAATTCAGGTGGAAAGAAACCAGTCCTTACCAACACTGTGATATTCAATGAGTCCCACTTCCCTTCAGGCTGGAGGCAGAGTCAAAATTGCAGCTACCAGCCTCCTTCTGACCTGGACAGGCTCAAAGTTTAGTTGTTCTTAGGATTTGCCTAGCCACACTGTGTCTTCTTACCCAATATTTTGGGAAATGGAGTTTCCAACTCCAACCATGGAACAGCTCCCAAGGCAGCTTGCCCCATGGGCACCAGACTCCATGGCGTGGAGAACTCTACTCATGAATCCTCTCTGAGTTTGGGCAGTCTCCTCCTTCCATACTTTCAAGGATGTTGCAGAGTGATCCTCTGGTCTCCTGGGGTCCTCATACATGTGGTTTAGTAAGCTCTGGGTGATTACTAACTGCTCTGTAACATGAGCTGACTCCAGGAGCTACTTACTCTGCCACCATCTGGCTCCATAAATATATATTTTAAGAAGCTTTAGACTACCTAAATGTTACTTTAAAAATATAAGGGATTCCCATATACCATGCTCTTCCCTCTCCCATACTCTACCCCATTAACAACATCTTTCATTAATGTGGTACATTTGTTTTGATTGATGAAATATTTTGAAGCATTGCTACTAACCATGGACTATAGATTACATTTGTAACCATTGGCCAATTTGATGGAATTATGAATTCCAAAAATATAATTGGATCATGCTTGTAAACTGATCTGTTAATCTGGGTATGATTAGGTTATGATTAGGGTGTTGAGCCCCAACCCTTGGTGGGTGGGGAATCAAATATAAAAGGCATGGAAAGAACAGTTTTGAGCAGCAGCAGTCTTTTAAGAAGCAGTCTTTTGAGAAGCAGTTTTGACGTTGGAAAGAAGGCCCCAGGAGAAGAGAAGCAAGCCGTTCGCCTGATTGTCTACAGCTGACCTTGTGGAGAAACCAGGAGCTAAGCCCAGAGAGAAATGCAGCCCCGGGAAGAGAGGAACCTCAGAATCCTGAACCCTGGCAAACGCCAGCAGCTGTCTTGCCCTAACACGGTGCAATGGACTGTGGTGAGAGAAGAAACTTAACGCTTTATGGCCTGGTATCTGTGGACTTCTACCCCAAATAAATACCCTTTATAAAGACCAATCCATTTTTGTTATTTCACATTAGCATCCCTTTGGCTGATTAATACAGAATTTGGTACTGAGGAGTGGGGAAGTGCTTTTGCAATTACCAAAATGTTGGAAAGGTTTTATAAATGGGTAAGGGGTATTTTTTGGAGGAATTGTGAAATGCTTCATGGAAAAGGCCAAGATCACTTTGAAGAGACTGTTGATAGTAATATGAACACTAAAGAGACTTTCTATGATGCCTTAAAAATAAATGATGAAACTATTATTGGAAACTGGAGGAAAGGTGATCCATGTTTTAAAGTTGCAGAGAACTTAGCAAGATAAACTCCTGGTGTTATATGAAAGACAGAATTTGAAAATGGTGAACTGGAGCATGTAGCTGAAGAACTTTCCAAGGTAAACTCGGAGAATGTGGCTTGGCTTCTCCTTGCAGCTTATAGCAAAATACTAGATGAGTGAAATACACTAAGAACTGAACTTTTGGGCACAAAGAAAACAGAAACTAATTCCGGAGCTTCCAAGTTTCTGGAAATCAAATTCCCAGATGAAAATGCCCTATTTGAAGACTTTACTAAATTTGGAACTCATAACTCAGAATTGAAGATGCAGTTATCTAGGAAAGACTTGTGGAAAGTCTTATTGTCTGATGGCTTGGACCCCTGCTTCCTGCATGCTAAATCAACAAAGTTTTTGAGAGAGCTGTATGAAGAAAACCACTCTCAGCTTGGACAAAAGAGGACATGGAAAGGAGAGATTGAAGGAGAATCAGCTTTAAGAATAAAACTGTGGAAGCAGAGATCTGGAATTAAGACATCTCCTTGGGCCAAGAGAGGAGCCCCACCCATGTGTACAGAGAGGGTGAGTTTTCCCCAGCAGTTGAAGAGGGTGGATGTCCTCACCTAATGTTCTGGGAGAGTTTTGCCACCCCAGGGTGCAGGGAGGGTGGAGCACATTTCTCAAAGATTAGGGCGATTAAGGTCAACACCCCATAGGTCTGAGAGGGGTGTACCTGTCCCCCACGGATTAGAGAAGGCCAGGTGGTCAACCCATTGCTCTGAGAGGGTTGAACCTGTATGCAAAGGTTAGGGGGAATGTTGTCTTCACCACACTGTACTAGGGGGCCTAAGACTCTAACCCAAAGTTTGGGTAAGGTGTGGCAATCACTCCAACACTCTTGGAGGGTGAGGTCTGGAGCTTGGTCGACACCCAGATGCTTGATGAGGTTGGAACCAAGGAAATGGCCATTGGGCAAGCCTGTGGAAAGGGTGGGTTCCCATGTGGCCCCAAGGAAGAGAAACCATCATCTTAAGAGTGGCTCTCAGACTTTGAAATCGAATGGAGAATGCCCTGTGGGTTTACTGAACTGTAGAGGATGCATGACTCATGTTTAACATCCCAATTTCTTCTTATGATATTGAAAATGTTTATCCTTTGTCTTTCCATTTGTGTATTGGAAGCAGTTAAATGGTGTTGTAAGTTTCAGAGGTCTATTCAGACAGGACTTTGCCTCAAGATGAACTGTACTTCTTTAAAATGATTATATGATTTTGTAGTTGAATTGTTACTGATTTAAGGTTTTTTGAATATTATAATGTATTTTTGGAATTCAGAGGGTGGAGTGTAACCGTTGGCCAATTTGATGTAATTATGAATTCCAAAAATATAATTGGATCATGCTTGTAAACTGATCTGTTAATCTGGGCATGATTAGGTTATGATTAGGGTGTTGAGCCCCAACCCTTGGTGGGTGGGGAATCAAATATAAAAGGCATGGAAAGAACAGTTTTGAGCAGCAGCAGTCTTTTAAGAAGCAGTCTTTTGAGAAGCAGTTTTGATGTTGGAAAGAAGGCCCCAGGAGAAGAGAAGCAAGCCGTTCACCTGATCATCTACAGCTGACCTTGTGGAGGAACCAGGAGCTAAGCCCGGAGAGAAATGCAGCCCCAGGAAGAGAAGAACCCCAGAAGCCTGAACCCTTGCAAACGCCAGCAGCTGTCTTGCCCTAACACAGGGCAATGGACTGTGGTAAGAGAAGAAACTTAATGCTTTATGGCCTGGTATCTGTGGACTTCTACCCCAAATAAATACCCTTTATAAAGACCAATCCATTTTTGGTATTTCACATTAGCACCCCTTTGGCTGACTAATACAACATTATACTTTAAACTTTGCAATGCACAAATTTATAGGTTTTGACACATTGTGTAATGGCCTGTATCCATAATTGCAATGTCATTCAGGACAATTCCAGTGTCCCCAAAATACCCCATGTTACAGCTATTCTTCCCTCTGCCTCCCCTTAAAACCTCTTATGGCCACTGTCTTTATATCAATGATACAAGTTAGTCCCTTGTTAAAATAATAATAAGTTTATTTTAGATTATAGTTACATTTCTCCCTTATGTTTGTTCATTTCTCAACCTTGAGGATGTGGGGAAGGTGATGCCTACAATGTTTCAGATTGACAGAGGGCTTAGGTCCCAAGGGACAGATGGAAGCAACTGTCTTGCTTACAGTTATACATACTCTGTTGGCATGGCTGTTGTTCATCATCATCCTTTTGTTTTTTTGTCCTGAGCTAGTCCAATGAACTGGAGAGTATGAGTTGCAACTCTGCTGAGATTCAGGGCTCAATTGGCAAATGAACAGACCAAAAATTTGAGTCTCTGGGATATATATTTAATGAGTATAGGGCTAATTATAAGTTCAAATAAAAGGGGCAGAAGAGTCATGTGTAGAGAAATCATAAATGAGTTTAACCCTTTACATTGTGGAGCATATATTCCAAAGTAAGGCCCACTGACAGGGTGCCAAATTCCTGATCTTGTTGCTCTTCTTATAATGTCGAGATGTCTCTAGAACCCTCAGGAGGCCTGCAGTTGGAGGCACTGTGTACTGTGGCAGTCAATGAGATCATGCTGAGATGTCCTATGTCTTAAAACTTCTATTAGTCACTTCTTAATTCTTATACTATAGCCACAGCTTCTTTTTCTGTCTAGATATTCACATCAATTTTGAATAACAGATTTATAATTTCCTTTGAAATTTTTGGAATTTTAAAACTATTCTTATCATACTATGATACCAGGACTTCCAGAACAACATTGGTTAAAAGGGTGACAATAGTTATGCTTGACTTGTTCCTGATTAAGTGAAATATTTTTTATAGTCTCAACACTGAAAGGTTTACTTTAAGTTTACTTTTTTCCTTCTTTCAGATAATCTGTACCAGATGTGAGAAATTTTCTTATACTTTTTTCTGTTAATAATTTCTACCTCATTTTTAAATTTTTAAAAGAAAGAATCATACATATTTTTCTTGATTAGCATGTAGGTCTCTAAATTAGAAGGATCTATTTTTGAGAAATATATATCTGCCATGAATTGTCATATAGAGATTATTTCACTTTGCTAATATTGTGTTTGAAATTTATATCTATATTCATGAGTGAGATTGGACTATAATTCCTTTCTTATTTTGTTTGGATATTAAGGTTATACTGTTTTGTAAAGTGAATTAAAAAGCATTCTTCTTTTTTTTTTTTCTGTAGGAATTTAGAGGATCTGAGTGAAATGATCTTTCAATATTTAGTAAAACCTGCTATAAAAGTTTGTATAACTAGTGCTTTATATTTTAAAAATGGTTTAAATTTATTTTAAATGTTTACAGAAACTTTCAGATTTTCTTCAAATTCTTGAATCACTACTGGTGTGTCATACTTTCAATTTTTAAAATTTTTATGAATTTGAATAGATTTTATATTAACTGTAGGTTTCTTCTCAAAAGCCATTTCATAATATTTTATGTGATATACATTGGTCAATATCTGTTTGTGAATTTAAATTTTTAAGAGGCTTAGAAAATTGTGTGGTATATGAATTTATATTATATTAAATCACAATAGCATCTAGGGTAGGACTTCAAATCAAGCATGTTTGGGTATTAACCCTAAAAGAGATCCATAAATTTTATAAATAGTCTTACATTAATATAGTTTCACTTCAAACTTAAAGGAAAGAATGGTTTTCAGATAATTTCAGGGTGGGGAATTGTGTATAAGAAATTGTGCACACACAGTAAAATGCTTAATATGTTTATATTTTGGTTGCGTGTTTGTTTTTTATTTTTTCATTCATTTTTATATTATTGCTATTTTATTTGTATAATACCAGTTATTTAGTTTCTTATCTTGGATGCTTAGCTCATTAATTTTGAACCTCTGATATTTAAATTGTAGCCATTTTGTCTTACAAATATTCCTCAAATAATGCATTCATTTAGTAATTATTCAACTAATGTTATTTTAAAGGGATTTTATTGAAATTTAATTCACATATAGAAAACTACACAATCATAAGTTGCAGAGTGAACTTTTACACAAACATACCCATATCATCACCATATAGCTCATGAAATATAACATTTGCAGCAACACAAAATATTCCTCCCTCTAGTCTCCAAAAGTAACTGCAATCCTAACATCTAATAGCATATTTAGATTTATCTATATTAAACTTCATACATGTGCAATCATATAAAATTTGCTCTTTCTGTCTTCTTTTTTCTGCATTATTATACTGTGAGATTGTGGCACTTTTCCATATCATAGGCAGTGGTAATTCCTTTAGTTCATTGTTGGTATTTTATTGTATAAATATACCATCATCTATTTATTCATTCTATATTTGAGTTATTAAGTTTGTGGCTGAGGAATTGTGACCAGATGGAATCAGATTAGGTAAGCAAGACTCAGCTTTCTTACAAAAACAACAGAGAAATAGCCAAAAGCTGCCTGAAATACCTGCTTTGGGGATCAGCAGACCAGGAGAGTGGGGGACTGAGAGAAGAAGAACCTGAAACAACAAACTGAATTACAAAATGTTCCAGGCACTGGCAAGGGCTCCCTTTGCTAATCACCATTTATTAAGTGTGAGTAAAACCCATGGCTCATTGTATCTGTCTGAGATGGGAGCAGATGTCTTCCTCCCAGTCAGCTGTTACAAGGAAAAGGGGTGGAGGAGTTGGGGTTTTTTCTTCAGTGAATTCAGCCAATAGAGTCCACCTTGGATCTTGGATCTGGCCAGACCAAAACAAAGGAAAATAGAGCAATATACACCCCCATGGAAAGGTGTGCCAAATAGTGCCATTTCCTGGCCAGTCTTGAAAATGCATGAATGAAAACTGCACTTGGGCCTCTCTGTTCTCTAACTTCTGGGAGAAATTTTGTGGCTGATTAGTGAGTCCCTCTCATGATTTTGAGAACTTAAGCTGGGCAGTTTTAGAAATGTTGGATAAGTTGAACCAAATATGAAAGAAGAGCTGTGAAAAAATAATAATAGACAAGAGAGAGAAATTAGCCATCAGAGTAATTTCACAAAAATATTCAGATGCCTAGATATCAGAAAAAAGTTACAAGCCATAATAGGAAAGAGGTAGAGATAGCCCAGCCAAAAAACAAATAAAATATCCTGAAGAGATACAGGATGTAAGAAAACTAATCAATGATAATCACACAAATCTCTGAAATCATTTTAAAGAATTAAAATAAAATGTGACTAAAGAGATAAAGAATATTAATAAGAAACTTGGTGACCATAAAGAACCACTGGAAAGTCTGCAAAAATAAGTAACACACCTTACGGTAATGAAAGTCATAATGGATGAGATTTAAAATAAATTAGAGGCACATAAGAGCATATTGAATTGCTCAAAGACAGAATAAGTGATTTCAAAGACAGAACATCTGAACTAGAAAAGATAGAAGAACAGAAAGTGACTAAAATGAATAAAATGGAACAGAGTCTCAGGGACCTGAAATATAATGGGAAATGTAAAACCATATGCATTGTTGGTGACCCTTAAGAAGAAGAAAATGGACAAGGGGCAGAGAGAGTATTTGATGAAATAATGACTGAAAACTTCCCAACCTTTATGAAGGACATATATATCAATATCCAAGGACAATGACCCCAAAGAGAATAATTCTAAATAGACCTGTGCCCAAGACACTTACTTTTAGAATGAAAAATATCAGAGATAATGGGAAGATTCTGAAAGCAGCAAAAGAAAAGCATCACATACAAGGGAACCTTGATATGATTATGTGCCAACTTCTCATCAGAAACCATGGAGGAGTGAAGAAAGTGGTATGATGTATTGAAGGACTGAAAGGGAAAAACTGCCAGCCAACAATTGTGTATCCAGCAAGGTTGTCCTTCAAAACTGAAGGACTGTTCAAAGTCTTCACAGGCAAACAAAAACTGATAGAATATTTTATGAAAGACCAGAATTACAAGAGATAGTAAAGGGAGTGCTGCAGCCTGAAAGTAAAAACAAAGGCAAGAGATTTGGAGAAGAGTGTAGAAATGAGGATTATTAGAAAGTGTAAATACAAAGATAAAAGTATAGACAATAATATGACATAACAACAGAAAGAAAATGTCAGAATTGATGAAATAAATAATGCCCCTACAGTATTAATATTGAAAGTCAATGGCTTGAACTCACAATCAAAAGACATAAAATGATAGAATGATTTTAAAAAGATGAATAACCTATATGTTGTCTGCAAGAGATTCATCTCAGATGTAAGGACACAATAGGTTAAAAATGTTGGAAAAATATTCCATGAAAATTGTAACCAAAAAAAAGCCAGAGTAACTATATTAATAACAGAAAAAATAGATTTTAAAAGCAAATTGCTTTAAGAGAGGAAGGAGGTCATTATATATTAGTAAAAGGGGCAATTCACAAAGAAGAAATAAGTATACTAAATTTTTATGCCCCTAGCCTCAGTGCCCAAGATACATGAGGCAAACACTGGCAAAGCTTTACAATAATAGTTGGCTACTTCTATACACCACACTCAGTAGTAGATAGAACACCCTAACAGAGGACAAATGAAGCAACAGACATATTGAATAATATGATAAATGAACTAGATGTAACAGATATCTACATAGCATTGCACTACAAAAGAGAAAGATACACACCCTTTTCAAGTGTGCATGGATAATTCTCCAATATAGACCATATGTTGAGTCACACTACAAGTCTCAATGAATTTAAAAAGATTGAAATTATACAAAATACTTTCTCTGATCATAACAGAATGAAGCTGAAATTCAATAATGGATGGAAAAAGAGAAAATTCATAAATACATAGAAATTAAACAACACATTCTTAAACAATCAGTGGATCAAAGAAGAAATTGCAAGAGAATTCAGCAAATATATGAGATGAATGAAAATAAGAAAACAACATATAAAAATCTATGGGTCACCGCAAAGGCAGTGCCAAGAAAGAAATTTATAGCCTTCAATTCTTATACTAAAAAGAAGAAACATCTCAAAATTGAGGTCCTAATTACACACATGGAGGAAGTAGAAAAAGAACAGCCAACAAATTCCAAATGAAGCTGAAGGAAAGAAATAGGACAGTTCAGAGCATAAATAAATGAAATTGTGAACAAAGAAACAATAGAGAGAATCAACAAAACAAAAACTTGGTTCTTTGAGAAGATCAACAAAATCAGCAAACCCTTAGCTAGATTGACAAAGAAAAAAAGGGAAGATGCAAATAAATAAAATCAGAATTGAAAGGAGAGACATTATCACTCACCTCACAGAAATAAGAGATATCATAAGATATGATTGATAAAATGTATACGAAAAATCTAGAAAATGTAGATGAGATGGACAAATTCCAAGAAATATGCAAACCTCCTAAATGACCCTAGAATAAATAGAAGACCTCAACAAACCAATCTCAAGTGACAAGATTGAAGCAGCCACTAAAAAAACCTCCCAAAGATAAAAAGAATGGGACCAGATGGCTTCACAGGTGAATTCTACCAATTATTGAATGACGACCGAATACTGATTTTGCTCCAGCTCTACCGAAGTTTGAAAAGGAAAAAATGCTACCAAAGTCATTCTTTGAAGCCAAAATTACCCTAATACCAAACCAGATAAAGATAGTATGAAAAAAGAAAATTACAGTCCAATATCTCTAATCAAGGTAGATTCAAAAATCCTCAATAAAATACTTGCAAACCAAATCCAAAAGCACATTTAAAAAATTATATACCACGATCAAGTGGGTTTTATCCCAAGTATTCAAGGGTGTTTCAACACAAGAAAATCAATTAGTGTAATAAACCACATTTTGAAATAGAAGGAAAATGGCATCATTCTTTCAATTCATGCAGAAATGGCATTTGACAATACACAACACCCTTTCTTGATAAAAAAAAACAACAACACTCCACATGATAGTAATAGGACGCTCTCTAAATACTAAGAAAACTTCAGCTAGCATTCTATTGAAAGTTAAAAGACAGAAAGCTTTCCCACTGAGATTAGGAACAAGACAAGGAATGCCCACTGTCACCATTATTATTCAGTATTGTGCCAGAAGTTCTATCAAAAGCAATTATGCTATACAAAGAAAAGGCACTCAAATGGGAAAGGAAGAAGTAAAACTTTCATTATTCACTGATGACATGATCTTATATCTAGGAAATTATGAGAAATACACAAAAAAGTGACTAGAATTCATAAATGAGTTCAGCAAAGTGGCAGGATACTAGGTTAATATGCAAAAATAATAATGTTTCTCAACACTACAGAAGTGCAATCTGAGGAGGATATCAGAATAAAAGTTCCACTTACAGTAGTGACTAAAACAATCAAATTTTTAGGAATAAACTTAACCACAGACATAAAGTACCTGCATTCATAAAACTACAAAACATTGTTAAAAGAAAATGAAGAGGATTTACATAAATAGAAGGACATTCCATGTTCATGGATTGGAAGAAAAATTATCATTAAAGTGTCCATTCTAAGCAAACTAATTTACAGATTCAATGCAATCCCAGTAAAAACCTCAAAAGCCTTTTCTGTATAAATCAAAAGCCAAAAATCTTATTTATTTGGAAAAGTAAGGGGCCCTGAATAGCCAAAAATGTATTAAAAAAGAAGAAGGAAGTTGGAGGATCCTCACTTCTTGACTTTAAATCATATTACCCTTTCTTCAAGATCTTTGGTAGATGGTAGTTTCTTAAATCTTACACCCACTGTCAAAAGGGTGAAAAGACAGCCATCTCATTGGGAGAAAATATTTGGCACTCACATATTTAGTAAGATATTACTATCCATAATATATAAAGATATCATACAAGTCAACAATAAAAAGCAAACTATCCAATTAAAATATGGGAAAAAGACTTGAAAAGACAACTGTTCAAAGAAGATATACAAATGGCAAAGAAATACATGAAAAAATGTTCAGCATCACTAGGGAATAGGGAAAACAAATCAAAACTACAATGAGGTATCATTTCACACCTCTTTAGACTGGCCACTATTGAAAAGTCAAAAAACTGTAAATATTGGAGAGGTTATGGAGAGATAGAAACACTTATTCAGTGTTGGTGCAAATGTAGAATGATACAGCCAATGTGTAGGACAGTGTGGCAGTTCCTAAGGAAGTTGAATGTAAATTTGCCATGGACCCAGCAATACCATTGCTAGGTAAATACCCAGAAGAACTGAGAGCAGTGACAAGAATAGACATCTGCACACTGATATTCATAACAGCATTATTCATGATAGCCAAAAGTTGGAAACAACCCAGGTGTTCATCAACTGATGAATGGATAAACAAATTGTTGTATATACACATGATGGAATATTATGAAGCAGTAAGAAGAAATGAAGTTGTGAAACATTTGACAACATGGATGAACCTGGAGGACATTATGCTGAGCAAAGCAAGTGTGACACAAAAGGACAAATACTGTATGATTGTGCTATCAAGAATGAAATAGACTTGTTTTTAAAAAAGATTGTGGCTATTCAATGTTCTCTGAAGTCCATAACTTTTGGTGATATGTAAATATTTCTTTAAAGTGTATCTAGGATTGGATTTCTGGGACATGGGAACATGATTTGGTCAATTTTCAACAATTATTTTCCAAAGTGTGCTGTTGTTTGTATTGATTTTCACCCACCAGTAATTCATAAGTATTCTAATTGTACCAAATTCTTGCAAACACATGTTATATTTAATCTATCCATCTGTTGGCTGATGTTTGGAAATCATCCAATGAAAAGACAGCACTGAATATCAGCCTGATCTGTACATACATTGTTATGCCCTGGTCTCTTGGCTAATCCACCACTTAGATGTTTCTCTGAATATTTAAACTGTCATCCCACTCCCACTACAACATCCAGTTTTCTGAGTGTTCCTGTCAGACGTTTTGGTCAGATGCAATTTATAATGGCACATTCTATGAATATGGAATACCTTATCATCTTGTTAACCATCTACCATTGAGTCTGTTCAAGTAACATTTCATAATAAAAATCAATGTGGCAGTGCATGCAATTCCAAGGAATTCACTTGTCTTACCATGTACACAGTACATTGTTGTAGCTGGTATGACAGAATGGTGGAATAACTTACTGAACATTAAAGTACCAATTCAGAGAAGTCACCTTGAAAATTTGGGGCTTTATCTTTAAGGATATACTGACCAATGTTGTTTCTTCCATAACCAGAATGATGTCAAGGGATATTAATAATATCAAGGGTATCAAGGGATGTAACTGCAAGTAGCTCTGTTTACTTTAACACTAAAAACACACTTAGATAATTTTGGCTTCTGCTCCCACCATTTTCAGCTCAACTTTCTAGGTCTAAGTTACAAAGGTTATGTTTTCAACAGGGAATGCAGCATTGATTTTATTGAATTAGTAATTGAAGATATGACCTGGAAATTTTGGGCTTCTCACACCTCTATTAAACAAACAAATAATTAAGGGGATGGATTGATTGATACTGATGAGTAGAGGAAATTTGGTGGAAGCATCACAATGAGTACTGAGATGAACAATATTTTTTATCCATGGAAATTTCTAAGCAACTTCTTAAAATTATCAAGACAAATGCAAAAGATATTGAAAAATTAAACAACAAATAATGTAAGCTATAAAGACTAACAAAATTTCATGATCTATTGCAGCAACAAGGACTGTTGTAACAGTTCATATTTTTTTTGCTTGTTAGATTTATATATTAATATATGTATTCATATTATCTAATTAAATTTTCTATTATTCTTATTTCACAAAATACATTTTGGTAGTTAATTTTGCAATTCAATCTTTATTTTAGTGATTCTTTATATTGAATTGTATCCAAAATTAAAGATAAACATTTTGCTTAACATTATCCACATATGTCTACAAAGACAATGTTATGTTGTTTTTCTCCTTATGTATGAAAATTGATTATATCTTTGTAGATTAATCTTGTCCACTTGGAGGAGAGAGATGTTATTGTTTTATTATGGAGTTTCAATAAATATAGAAAAGTGCTAATGAATTCTGAGTAGCTGAAGATGTTAAAAGTTCTATTCTTTTGGACTCAGCTAAAAATTCACCCTTCTAAACTCTGTTCTGTGTTACTTGGGCTGAAAGTCCAAATATTGAGTTTCTCCTTTACCAGATGGCTTCTATTAATTTTGTCTAAGAAATGTGCAAGAGAAGGGAGAAAAGACATCTCTATGTCTCAAAATAAAATGTTAAAATAAGATGAGGATGACTTAAGGCAAGTGTTTGAGGAATATGGAGGAACAATGAATATGAGAACATAAATAAAAATAAATGAAACACAAAAAAGTTCGTATAAATGATAAAGATTACACTTTGCATATCATCCCATATCAATTTTAGGGTTCAGTTTTGAGTAGACAGCTATTTCACAACTCTACTTCCCTTCCAAAATCAACTATGGTACCACATTTTCCAAAAAACCTTATTCTTCTGAAGTTTCTGAGAGTATAAATCAGAGGATTGAACATGCTACACCATTCTACATCATGTAGAAAATAGCACTTTGCATGGAAAAGTTATGACAGGTATAATGTAAATGAAAATAGGCAAAAAGAATGGAATAACAACAGTTAAAAAAAGAACTACAAGTGGAACAAACTTTGCTACAGTGTCCCACAGGGTAATACCTAATGGTGTATATTATCAGCAAATAAGATACAATAAAATTCACAAAAGAAACCAAAGCAATTAAACCTAAATTTGTTATTGCAAAGAGACCAATTCTTTATTTTTGATTTATTAATTCATTTTATGTATTTATTTTTAAAGGAGCTTTAGAAAATGTAAGTGTTACATAAAAAATATATGGGATTCACATATACCCCACCCCTTACCACTCCCACACTTTCCCACATTAACATCTTTCATTAGTGTGGTACATTTGTTATTAGTGATGACTACATATTGAAGCTTTGCTACTAACCATGGACTATAGTTTATATTATAGTTTACACTTTGCACCACACAATTTTCTATGTTTTGAGAAAATGTATAATGACTTGTATCCATCATTTCAGTGGCATGTAGGACAAATCCAATGTCCCAAAAATACCCTATGTTATACCTATTCTTCCCTCTCCTTCCCTTCAGAACCTCTGGTGGCCACTGTATTTATATCAATGATAAGAGTTCTTCCATTGCTAGAAAAAATATCTATTTTAGACCATAGTTGCATTCCCCCCCCCCATATGTTTGTTCATTCCTCTATCTTGGGCATTTTGGAAAGGTGATGCCCTCTCTGATTTTTATTGAGAGGGGACTTATATCCCATGGGGCAAGTGGATGCAACTGTTTTGCTTGCCATTGTAGACACTCTTTGATTTGGGGGATGAGCATTTCCATCATCATCATCCATTTGTTACTTGTCCTGGGCATTGGACTGGATTGTAAGTTTTGGAACTATGGTAATATTCAAGGTTCAATGGGCATATGAACAAACTGAAGACTTAAGTCTCTGGGGCATACATTTAATTAGCATACTGCTAATTATAGGTTCAAATAAAAGGGGCAGAAGATCAAAGTGTAGGGAAATAATAAATGAGTCAAACACTCTATCTCATTTATGTTACATTTGGGAACATATATTCCAAAGTTAGGCTCACATACAGGATGCCAAATTCCTGATCTTGTCTGCCATGCTTACAGTGTCTAGATGTCTCTAGAGCCTACAGGAACTCCACTGTCTGAGGCACTGTTTACTGTGGCAGTCAATGAGATCCTGCTCAGACAAGCATTAATGTATCCTCTGGAATAAACTCGACACACTTTGAAGTCTCTTAGCCATAAAAGCTCATTTGCATTTAATATTTTCCCTTTTTGGTCAAGGTCTTTTTCCAGTTTCATCACTAGTTTGTGCTTGATAATGATCCCTCAGTGCCAGGAAGTTGTGTCCCATGCTGGTGAGAAGTTACTGCATTTATATGCTGAGTTTGGCTTAGAGAGAGGCCATATTTGAGAAAAGAGGCTTTCATGAGGTAACTCTTATTCTATATATAATATCAGACTCTTTCAATTTCACTAGAAAATGTTGATAAGTGCCTCATCAATATGATGAGCCTGGTATAATGGCCTGTCTTCCTTCACTAGGCAGTGCTGATGTACTCAGGGGATTTTTGCTGCTTTATTACAGAATGTAGGAGTACTTCCCAGGATGGGAATTCAACATTCTTTTGGTTATTGTGTCGGTCTTCACCCACCAAGATAATGATCCATGACTACTTGAATATATTTGTATGTTATAGAGGCATACCCTCTATACTCACTCCTACTCACACATCTCCTATCATAAACACCTCACACTAATGACACTCTCCTCACATGTAATACATTATTAAAGGGGGAGAGTGGGAGAATGGGAGGTGTTTGGGTATATGGGTATCCTCTGTATTTTCTATATGACTTTACTGTAAGATAAAATTTCTGTGAAGATTAAAAAAAAATAAGACACTGGGGGAATATATGGAAGAAATTGTCACTGTTCATAAAAGATAGATCTTACAGTGATGAAAGCCACAATAAAAACATTTATTTTATTTTTAATTTTTATTTTCATATTTTATTTGTTATTTTTAATTATTATTTTATTTTCCTATATTTTTAATTGTTTATTTTTTGGCTTTGTTTTTGTAGCAGTTTTATATCACAGAAGGATCATAACTGTGGAACTCTCTACTTTTATAGGTTTTGACAAAATTTAAAGTGCTCTATTCATCATTGCAGAATTATGCAGAACAATTCCAATGTCCTAAAAATGCTTTATATTCTATCTATTCTATTCTTCCATCCCCCTCCCCTCAGAACCTATGGTAACCACTATATTTGAATTTTTGAAGGAAAAGGTTCATAGTTACATGTAATAATATTGAGGGCTTGACAGATTGGTATGTTTTCTTTTATTAGGCACAGCCTATGTTTTCAAGAGATTCTTGCCTCTGTAATTGAGACTATAGCAGGACTCTTCAGGATGACAGTTTATTATTTTCTTGATAATTGTGTGTGTCTCCACTCACTAAGATAACACATATGACAAGATGTACACTTTCATATTACATAGAAGCATGCCCAGGTGCACCCTATCCCACAAATCTCCCCACCTTCAATGCCCTGCACCAGCAACCCTTCATTGCCATATTTGCCAAGAGAGTATTCCAACCCTTGTAGTTTTTACCACAGACCTACAAATCCCCCTGTTTCTTCATTCAGCCCTCTCCTCAGTTCCATAGATAGTCCAAACTGACCTCCCACCCTACTTCCCCTCACATTCCAACACCATTGAACCCAATCACATCACAGCACCACTATCACCCCCATCAACTGGCCAACAACCCCCTTCTCCTTCTAATAGATTTTGCCTACTTTGAGCATCAGCTCACAACACTCCAAACCCTTTCTGTCTCCTGATAATCTATCTTCTAGTGTCTAAGTCTGTGATTCTGCTCAATTTGCTTAAGTCATATCAGTGAGGTCATATAATATTTGTGCTTCAGTGACTGGCTTACTTCACTCAACATAAAGAAGAGACCATTTCTTTATATATCAGTGCAGGCCAATTTCAGCAAATGATACACAGCACAGAAATAGTGATTTATCTCTTCAAACTACAGAATCACAAGAAGATGTTAAGAAGTAACTGCCTGGCAGTGTATACCAATCTCTCAATAAAACAAGCTATGATGGTCATTTCTTCTACTGGCTGAAGTGATTGATCTTGATTGTCATGGGAAAATTTGCCTGTACTCCACAGTAGAAATAAGGAAGTGTATGCCTGCATTATAGGGGATACTTTAGGTCATCTCTGTATAGTACCATGCCCAATGATTAAAGTCAATAGAAAGATACAACAGTCACATTCAAGTAGGACAATTTATATTCTGAAAACTTCAAGATTGAAGGTTGAATTCACTCCATCAAACAAATAACTGTGACCAGATGAGGTCCTTGCTCAGGGTAAAGTGTACATGGAAAGGATAGTGGAAGAAGGTAGTTATATTACCAACTTTGGCCACATGGCCAGTTGCAGGAATGAGGCTCTATGTTATGAATATTTTTTCCTTATTTTATAATTAATATGCTTATCTAAAATATCTTTATTTTTTAACTCCCTTATCTCCTAATAATGTAATGAAAATTGGATTAATTAGATGATATAATATTTAAGTTAAGAGGTATCAAGTATGAGAGTGACTATCAGCCAAAAACTTGAATCCTCTTTTGAGAAAAAAAATTAGTGAGGTTTTGGTTGTATGCATTTCAGCAGCATCATGCTGCATGGAAGTATGGCGATGTTAATGTCTTTTGTGGAGATTACCTATAGTTTAAGGAAATGGGCGTGTATTACAAGTTGACAAGGTAAAGATAGTAATGGTCAGTTTTCTGTGTCAACTTGGCAAAGTTATGAAGTCCAATTATTTGGTCCAGCAAGCGCTGCTGCCATTCTTATTTTGATGACATTTCTTAAAATCATTTGTATCTATATTCAGTTGACTGCAATGGAGACTGATTGCATCTATATTAAAAAATGGAGCTTGCCTCAGCAATGAGGGAAGCTCCTCATCCAATTAGTTGGATATATTAAGAGTGTTAACTGAGGATTTCAGACATCAGAAGGAATTTCTGACTTTAAGCCAGTCAGCTACTCTTAGGGATTAAACTTCATCTTCATAAGTTTCCAATTTGCAGGCTGTTTTATGGAATTCAGGCTTGCCAATCCCCAAATTTTTGTGAATCAATGTTTCACTGGGTTTTGGGAACTGTTTTCCATCCAATTTCTCCCTTTTAGAATCAGATTGTCGATCCTATGTCTGTCCACCATTGTATATCTGAAGCACTTAATTTGTTTTCTGGCATCACAGGTTCACAGACAGAGGAGAATTGTGCCCCAGGACAGATTTCCATACCCAAATTGATTTTGAAGTGTCTTTGTATTTAACATTGTTGCTGAAATAATTTAAGGTTTTGCAGCATTTTGATGGAATGAATAAAATTTGCATTTAGAAAGAACATGTCTCTGGGTTCAGAGAGCAGAATGTGATGGTTTGGAACTATGTATCTGAAGAAAACATGTTCTTAAGTTTAACATATTCCAGTATTTATGCACACATTGTAAGTAGGATGTTTTGATGAGGTTACTTCAGTTAAGTTGTGGCACAACTCAATCAGGATGGGTTTTGATCCTATGACTGGATTCCTTGATAAGCAGAAAGAAATTCAGACAAGTGGAAAGAAAACAACAGATGGAGGAGTCAGATGCCCAAATCAATGGAACTTGGAAGAGAATAAAATGGTGAGAGGACACCATTTTACAATGCCATGTGACAGAAAAGTCAAGGATCAAGGATCAGCAGCAGCCAAGCCCAGAACACTGCAGTCTTTGGGGAGAAAGTATCACCCTGATGATGCCTTGATTTGGAAATCTCCTAGCGTCTAAACTATGAACTAATAAATTCCCATTGAGCAGCAAAGAAACCTAAAACATTGCTAAGCCCATGTAAAGCCTGCATTCTTATATGATTTTCACTTTTTTCATGACCCCATTGAATGGTAACAGAAGTTTCTGTAAAAAGAGATTGACTGGCAGAAGATCCGAGGTGGTCTCAGAGTATCTCATGCAAGGTAATTCTCTCTTGCAAAATAGAGGAGAAGGCATAGAAGAACTCTAAGCGAGGTGTATTGCGGATCCTTTCAGGCCATGAAAGTGCCACGTGTATCATCCAGGAGTGACTGGAGTTGCAGAGACGGAGAGCTCAAAGGGAAAACCTTGAATTTTTATCCCTGTGGCTGGGAACAATGCCCATACCGCACATATTAGGCAAACAGCCTCAGTAAAACTTGCAGCTGAGTGGTCAACTGAGGGTGGAAAAGACAGATTACTCCTTGGGAAGAGGGACGGTGTGGTGGAACACTGTCTGTGGTTTCTCTTTAGTGAATGTAAACACCATAGCTCATTAGCTGAGAAGATACAGTGGTAATTGAAGGATCATCTCTGCAGAAAGATTTGCCAAGGAGTGCCATTTGTTGGTCAACCAAGAAAGTGAAGAAAGACAGACTGGTATTTCCCAAACATTTCCCAGCAAAGTAGACCTGGTTGGGCACCATTACTGTCTACCTCCCACAGTTTTGACTACTTAAACAGGGCAATATTAAACTTTTAGAAAAAAATTAAACTAAAGTAGAAAAGAAAAGAGCTGTGAAAACAATAGGCAGGAGAGAGAAGTTGTTCAACAGAGCAAAATCATCAATATAAGTAGATGCCTAGGTACCAAGAAAAGATAACCCACACTAAGGAACAAGAAGATATGGCTCAGTCAAAGGAACAAACCAAGAATCTACATGAGACACAGGATTTAAGACAACTAATACATGATATTTACAAAACCTGCCTAATCAATTTAAGGAGTTGAAGGAAAGTATGAATAAAAAACTAAAGGATAATAAAGTGACACTGTGTGATCAAAAAGAATATTTTGAAAACATTCAAAAAAGTAACAGAGCTTATGGGAATGAAAGACACAATTGATGAGATTAAAAAAAATAAATTATAAGCACATATGAGGTGATTTGAAATGTTAGAAGTACAAATTAGCATATAGTAAGACAAGACATTTGAAATTGAAAAGATAGCAAAGAGACAGAGAAAAGAATGCAAAAATTAAAGAGGGTCTCAGGGATCTGAATGATGACATTAAATACCAAATATATGAGCTATATATGTCCCAGAAGAAAAGAATGGAAAAGAAAGAATATTTCAGGAATTACTGAATGAAAATGTCCCAACCCTTATGAAATACATAAATATCAATCTTCAAGAAGGACAACACACCTCAAACAGATTATACCCTAATAGACCTACTTCTAGACATCTGCTATTCTGATTGTCAAAAGCCAAATATAAAGTAAGGATTTTAAGAGCAGCAAGAGACAAGTAATATATTACTTAAAAAGGAGACTTAATAAGGCTAATTGCAAACTCTCTTCAGAAATCATGGTGGCAAGATGTCATGGCACAAAATATTTAAGGTACTGAAAAAGAAAAAACTGCCAAACAACAATGATTTATATGGAAAAACTATGCTTCAGAACTGAAGACTTTATCTGGCAGAACTGTCCTTCAGAAATGAAGGCAATTTTAAAGACTTTACACACAAACAAACTCTGAGAGAATGTGTTTCCAAGAGAATGAAACAATAGATATTAAAGGGTATTTTACAGCCTCATAAGAAAAGACAAGGGAGAAAGCCATGAAAGAGTGTAGAAATGAAGAACA
Organism: Cabassous unicinctus; assembly: GCA_029593785.1. Classification (NCBI taxonomy): domain Eukaryota; kingdom Metazoa; phylum Chordata; class Mammalia; order Cingulata; family Chlamyphoridae; genus Cabassous; species Cabassous unicinctus. The sequence continues at coordinate 25,015 of JAQZBX010021615.1, forward strand.
TAAGAAAGAGAAATTGAAAGGGTTTAAAGACAAACAATAGTAAGAATAAAATGGAAAGCCAAGGGATAATAGGGATGAAATAAGTAATGCTCCTATAGTATTAACACTGAATGTTAATGGATTGAATTCCCCAGTTAAAAGAAATAGAATGATAGAATGGATAGAACAACATGAGCCATCTATTTGTCATCTAAAAGACACTCCATTAGATGCAAGGACACAATCAGATTGAAAGTGAAAGTTGGAAAAATATATTTCGAGTGGGTGTAGTGGTACTATATCATATAAAATAGTTTTTCAATGCGAAATTCTTAAAAGAGATGAAATAGTTTACTATATAATAATAAAAGGGACAATTCGCCAAGAATAAATAACAATAATAAATATATATGTGTATAATATAGATGCCCCAAAACACATGAGATATACTCTGGAACAACTGAACGGAGAAACAAGTATCTTTACAATAATACTTAGGGACTTCAACATTCCACACTCAACATTGAATAGAACATCTGAACAGAGGACAACTAAGGAAACTGAGAGCTTGAAAAACATGATCAATGAACTGGATCCAAAGGACATATACAGAGCATTACATCCCAAAACAGCAGGATATACATTCTTCTCAAGTGCTCATGGTTCTTTCTCCAAGATAGATCATATATTGGGACATAAGTCAGATATCACTTAATTTATGAAAATTGAAATTATACAATACACTTTCTCTGATCATGTTGGTATTAAATTTGAAATTAATAACAGGAGGAAAAAAGGGAACATCCACAAATATATGGAGATTAAACAATATACTCTTCAATAATAAGTGAATTAAAGAAGAAGATATTACAAGAAAAATCAGTAAATATCACAAGACTAATGAGAATGAGAACTTAACATACCAAAATTTATGGAATACCACAAAGGCAGTGCTGAGAGGGAAATTTATAGCCCTTTTCTTCAAAAAGAAGAAAGAGCTAATATCAAAGACCTAACTGAACACCTGGAGGAATTAGAAAAAACAACAGGAAACCATTCACAAAGCAAGCAGAAAGTAAGAAATAATGAAGATTAAAGGAGAAATAAAAGAAATGGAGAAAAAAATAGCAGAAACCAACAGAACTACAAGTTGGTTCTTTGAGGAGATAATAAAATTGAGAAATCTTTAGCAAGATTAACGTAGAAAAAAGAATCTGCAAATAAATAAAATAAAAAAGGGGAAGGGTGACATTACCTCTGACCCAGCAGAAATAAAAAAGATCATAAAGGGATACTATGAACAACTGTATGCCAACACACTAGACAAAAATGATGAATTGGACAAATTTCTGGAAATGCATGAAGCCACACTGGCCCTAGAAGAAATAGAAGACCTCAGCAAACCAATATCAAGTAAAGAGATTGAAACGGTGGTCAAAAATCTCTCAAAAATGAAAGCTCCACTGGTGAATTATACCAATGATTTAAAGAAGATCTAATACTAGTCTTCCTCAAACCCTTCCAAAATATTGAACAGAAGGGAATGCTATCAAATTCATTTAATGAAGCTAACATCACCCTAATAACCAAAACCCAATAAAGATATTACAAAGAAAGAAAATTACAGACCAATTTCTTTAATACATAAGCATGCAAAAATCATCAACAAAATGTTTGTTAACTGAATCAAAAAACACTTCAAAAATTATAAATCATGATCAAGTGGGATATATATCATGTATGCAAGGGTAAGAAAATAAATTAGTGTAATATACCACATTAATAAAATGAAGAAGAAAAGGAGCATCATCATTTTAATTGATAAAGAAAAGGCATTTAATGAAACACAGCATCCTTTCTTGATAAAAATACTCCAAAATATAGGAATAGAAGGAAAGTTTCTCAATATAATAAAGTGAATATATGAAAAACTAATAGACAACATTATACTTAATGGTGAAACACTGAAACATTTCCCACTTAAATTGGGAACAAGACAAGGATGCCCAGTATATAAGGCACCCAAAAATAGGAAAGGAACAAGTAAAACTTTTGTTATTTGCTGATGATATGATCCTATACTTAGAAAATCCCCCAAAATCCACAAGAACACTGTTAGAACATATAGACAATTTCAGCAAAGACACAGGATACAAGACTAATACACAAAAATCAATAGTGTTTCTATATACTACTAATGAGCAATGGGAGGAGGAAGTAAAGAAAAATTCCATTTACAATAGTGACTAAAGGAATCAAATACTTCGGTATAAATTTAACCAAGGATATAAAGGACCTGTATTCAGAAAACTACAAAACATTGCTAAAAGAAACCAGTGATGATCTAAGTAAACCAAAGGATATCCTGTTTTCATGGGTTGGAAAACTAAATATCATTAGAATATCAATTCTACCCAAACTGATCTACAGATTTAACATACTCCCAATAAGAATTCCAATATCCTTCTTTGTAGATTTGGAAAAGCCATTTATCAAAGGGATCTGGTAGGGTAATGGCCCCCTATTAGCCAGAAATATCCTTGAAAAGAAAAAAGCAGTTGAAGGATCCTCACTTTCGGCCTTTAAAGCATATTATGCAGCTACAGTGGTTAAAAACAAACAAGCAAGCAAACAAACAAACAAAAACCAGCATGGTACTGACATAAAGATAGGCAGATCGACAAATGGAATTGAATTGAGAGTTCAGAAATGGACCCTCATATCTATGGTTAGGTGACTTTTGTCAAGGCTGTGAAACACAATCATTTTGTTCAGAATAACCTATTCAAAAAATGGTGCTGGGAAAACTGGGTATCCATATGTAAAAGAAAGAAAGACGACCCTTATCTCACACCTCTAAAAAAAACTTATTTCAAAATGGATCAAGAGTTAAATGTAAAAACTAGAATCATGAAACTCTTAGAAGAAAATGTAGGGAAACATCTTAAAGATCTTTTGCTTGGTAGTATTTTCTTGGACCTTACACCCAAAGCAAGAGCAACAAAAGAAAAAATAGATAAATAGGATGGCCTTAAAATGAAATACTTTTGTTCTTCAAAAGAATTTGTCAAGAAAGTAAAAATGCAGCCTACTCAACGGGGAAAAAAATCTTCATAAACCCTATATCTGATAAAGGATTGATCTCCAAGTTATATAAAGATATGATATAAATTAATGACAAAATGACAAGCAATCCTATTAAAAATGGGCAAAAGAATTGAAGAGACATTTTTCCAAAGTGGAAATAAAAATGGCCAAAAAACACATGAAAAGATGTTCAACAATACTAATCATTAGGGAATTACAGATCAAAACTACAGTGAGTTATCACCTCACAGCATACAGAAAAGCCATTACTAAAATAACAGAAAATTCAAGTGATGGAGAGGATTTACAGAAATAGGAGCACTACTTCACTGTTGGCAGGAGTGGAAAATGGTGCAACCTCTGCAGAATATGATCTGGCATTTCCTCAGGAAATGAAGTATAGAACTGCCATATGGTCTAATAATCCTGCTACAAGGATATGCATTTAGAATAACTGAAAGCAATGACACAAACAGATGGTTTACTCTTTTGCAAAGTAGAGGCTGATCTATGTCTTCCATTAGACGTTCCCACCATAAAAGCCCAGGTCAGGAAACAATGTGGTGATTCTACCATTTAGCTGAGTATGTCTATTCTGATAATGCCTTCTAGATCTGGGGAAATAACCATAGAATTCATTCTGGGACTCACCAGATTCACTGTGAAATGGACATGAAATAAAACTCCATTGAACACCTGACTTCCAGAAGCCCCTACTCACCATGCCTCTTTGCTCCCATGTGAATATCAAAAATCAACTGTCAGTGTAGTCTCACGGGGAAGTACATACACTTCATTTCTATAAGTTCAAAAGTTACTCTGTGGTATATTAGGTTTTGATTTTCAGCTATTTTGAGTGACCATCAATGGCTATCAGTGAATGATGACTATTCATCTAAGTTATTAAATTATTAAATACTTAATTTCAAAGTGATCTCTGATTACCTATTTTATAAGTAGTTCTCAAGTTCTGTAATTACATGTATTCATATATATATGTTGATTCTTCCATATAGCACTTATACTGATTGTCTTCATTTCTTTATTATTTTACGTTAACATCTGAGGGAAATTTCCAGTTGTCTAATTCACTAGTATTCATTTTCATCATAATATAGGTTGTTCAACACATCATTGTGTTGTATAATATTAATTGTATATATATCTTAAATAAAATAATTATATTTGTTTGTGTTTCTGCATATGTATCTATATACTTATATACAAATCTATGTGCTACATATATGTATGTGCATATATTATATAATATATATACAATATAGACTCAAAATAAAATTACTTCCTTTGCACTTGTTAAGAAACAAAACCTGACCAGTACTTTCAAGTGTCTTGAAAACCTCTTCTCCAAAATATCCTTTCCTTTCCACTCAAAAGTGACTACATCCTGAGTTAGGTGTTTAAAACTCTCTTGTTTGTTTTCCCATGAATACATTAAGTACGACTAAATAAGCATCCTGATAAAACATATTGTCTTATTTTACCTGTTTTAGACCATGAAAGTCCTTTGAGTGATGTATTTCCCTCAAAATTTTACTTTGAGTTTCATATATTTGCTAAATGTGTTTAATCTTTTATTTTTCTTTTAGCAGTGTTACATTGCATTAGTAACATACTCCTTATTTATCCTTTACTCTATTATTAAACAATTGATTTCTCTTCCCTTGTCATTCTTTCTTTCCTTATTTTTCTAATAAAAACTGGGTTGCTATGAGCATTTTGAAATTTTCTCTTGGTGGAAATGTACAAGAATTTCTTACCATTATAAATATTTCTTGACTCTGTCATAGGATATGTATATGTTTAATTTAATAATTAATCTCTATTGAAATGGTTGTGAAAAATAACACTCATAATTATTGCATGAGTATTCCTGTCATTTAACATCCTTGCCAACACATGGATGATCATTTATAACTTCAATTTTGGACATCTGGTTGGGGTGAAACCTTATTACATTGTGATTTTATATACATTTCCCTGACTATTAATTCTTTCATGTGTTTATAGATATTTGTTTATCATTGTGTGAAATGCTTCTTTTATCTTTTGCACATTTTTTTCTAATGGATTTAATAACTTTTGCTTGTATGTCAGAGTTGTTTAAAAATTTTGCACACTAGTCCTTTGTAAGTCATAAGCTTTCTAAATACCTTCTTCCAGTGTAAGGATTTTTTTTCCTTTCATTTGTGGTGGATTTTTAATAAGAAAAGTTCTTAAATTTAATATAATAAAACTTCCATTATTTCTTTTGGTTATCTTTACAGTGTTAACTGGATAAGTATATTAAATGATAATCTTTTAAAATTGTTTTTTACCCTTTACTTTTAAGTATATAACCCATCAAGAAGTGAATTTGCAAATGGTATGAGGTGGAGATGCAATTTCTTTTTTCTTTCCTACATAAAAAATGACTTGTTGGAGCATCAGTAATTGAACAGTCATACCTCTACTACTATCTGCAATTTCTTCCTTCTCATATATCAAGTTTCATACAAGTGTTTATTCCTGAGCTGTTTTTTATATTGTATTATTATTTTCTATCCATGTGGTAATGTCACTCTGTTTTTATTCCTGTAGGAATAAAAGGGCTAGTTCCTCTACCTTCCTTTTATCCTTCAGTATTGCCATATCTTTAAGGCCTTTTGATAGTCCACATACATGCAGACTATGCTCAATGAGTTCCATGAGAAATACTGCTGGGAGAGTAATTGAAATTGTACTGAACCTATAAAACAATTTGGGAGCAAATGACATTTAAATAATATTATATCTCCCTATTTAAGAATAAGATATAAAATCTCCTCATTTTCTTATATGTTATTTGTCTTTCCAAAAATGTATAATTTTGTATACAATATATGATATTCCTTTGGGTATCTTAAAAGTTTGTTTTATATTTAAATAGTGTATTTTCCAAGATTTATTTTCTGTTGACTGCTAATACATACAAATGAATTGAATTTGTATATTAGCCTTATTTCTTATATCTTCAACTAATCCTGTTATAATTCTTATAATATGGCTGTAGCTTCTATTTCTATGTTGATATTCATGCTAACTGGGAATAACAGTTTTATTTTTCCTTTTCAATTCTTGGACTTTATATATCTTCTGCTTATCATAATATAATACGTAGCCTAGGACCACCAATGATGGTGAATGAAATAATGATAGTAGACATCCTTGACTTTTTCCTGATCTTACATGGAATGTGTTTAACTTCTCAACATTGAACGTGTTTTATACTCTAAGTTTTCTTCTTTCATTTCACATATTTCTTGCAATCTTCCTCTGTTACAAATTTCTATCACAATATCTTAAATTTTTTGTAATGATAACATAAATTTTTCACTTTGCTATTTATATGACTAATGGAGAAACATTTACTTGGCAAAAATATATTGGTAATCAAATGTTAAGAAACTGTCATTTGTTGTTGAAATCATTTTGCCAACTTTGCTCTTATATTCACATCTATATTCATTATGGAGATTGGGCCATAATTCACTATTTTATTTAGTTTTGTTGTTAAAGTTATATTCCTTTTCAAAAGTGAACTGAAGTGTATATCCTTTGCATATATTTTCTGATGTAGTTTTAATATAGTTAGAATGATCTATTCCTTCGATGTATAGAAAAACTACCTGTAAAACTTTATGGAAGCAGTGTTTTAAATTTTTTTTTAAGTTTAAGATTATTTTAAGTGGTTAAAGAAACTTTAACATTTCCTTAAATTCTTGAATCACTTTTGGTATTTTATACATTTCAATTTTTATGAATATAAATAGATTTTTTGATAATAGATGTAGTGTCAGATGCAGATTCATAATTTCTTAAATGTTACACATTGGTCTAGATGAGTTCATGAATTAAGAACTTTAAAAGTTTTAGAAATTTTTTCTAGTGCACAAACTATAAATTATGTGATAATGCAATGGTATCCGGGATAGTGCTTCATAATCAAGCATGTTAATATCATATATCAAATTGCAAGTATATTCACACTAAAAGAAATCTATAAATTCGATAAATAATACTACATAAATTAAGATTCCC
>JAQZBX010021616.1:10064-32236 GCA_029593785.1 Cabassous unicinctus
TAATGAATGGATAAACAAAATGTGGTACATTCGTGTAATGGAATACTATTCAGCAGTTAAGAGGAATGAAGTACTGATACACGCTACCTCATGACTGAACCTCAAAACCAGGCCATCGAAAGAAGAAAAGAACACTTATTGTGATTCCATTTATATGAAATGTCCAGAATAGGCAACTCTATAGAGGCAGAAAGTATGTTAGTGGTTGTGTAGTCCCTGGGGATGACCATAGAAGAAAAAGAGCTTTCTTCCTGGAATGATGGAAATGTCCTAAAATTAGATTGTGGTGATGGTTATACAACTCCATAAATTTACTAAAAATTATTGAATTGTGTGCTTACAGCAGGTTAATATTATGGTTTGTAAATTATACCTTAATAAAGCTGCTTAAAAAAAACAAATCTAATGTATAATAAGGATCTTTATTTTACCAAATTTCTGTTCTTAGTATTGCATCCACTTTATCTCAGTGAACTGTAAAATGCTCATTGGGATTTAAAATATGAGTAACATTTTTATTTTCCTAAAACGATGATGATGATGCAAAACAAGCAGTTTGTGTTCCTTTCAATTGATTTGGTATTAAGTGGAGATACGTTTATAATATCCTGTGGGATTTGAGGGTGCTCACGCTTACACCTTTGTCTTAGCAATTTAAAAAATAGTTATTGCAGAATTTTCATGAAGTTTAAGAGACTTCATAACTTTAAAGTATCATTTTGGTTACTTTGATAGACTACTTAGTTATATAAAATGAAAATTAAAACACAGCTAAACTTTGCATTGGGTTGTGTATGACTCCAGTTTCAAGTGAGAGTGAATTTTATAAATTCAGCCTCCATGTAACTGGAATTTCTTTTAAAAATTAATCTGCAGAAAGATTGTTATTTCACGAGAATACCAATTTCTTGTCCTAAGTGAAAATTGCCTAAAATACCCTCACTAGGGGACTGGACTAAAACTGGCACTTCAAATTCAAATTACTCCTGAGCAAAGAATTTGGGTGCCTAAAGAGCTCTGCAGAAGCTGGATCTAAAAATTAGTCAGATTTCACTATAATGTCTATCCTTTCATTAGCCTCTTCATTAAGGGTTTTCAGAGCAGTGTGGCAGCTGACTAATGTTTAGTTTCCCAGCCGCTAAAACAAGTACGTACAATGGGTTGGCTTAACAAGAGGCCTGTAGAGCTGGAAGCTCGCTTCCTCTCAGGAGCAATATCCTCGGGCTGGCGGGCGATCTGGGGCTCCTTGGCTTTTCTGTCTCATGGCCGTGCGGGGTCTTTTCCCTTCTCCTCGGGTTCCGGTGCCTTCTGGCTGCTCCCTGCAGCCTCTCCCTGTGGCCTTCTCTGAAAGGCCTCCAGCGATGAAGACCCATCTCGATTCAGCCGGGTCACACCTTAACTAAAGGAACCTCATCCAAGATCCTATTTGCAATCAGTTCACACCCGCAGGAAGGATTAAGATAAAGAGCAGGGCTTTCTGGGGCACAGAAATCCAAGCCAAGACAACACTGCACGACTGAAGAAAGGAACTAATCCGTTTGTCGGACTTTGTCCCTAATGCCATGACAAACGTCCCCTGGGCTTCCTGGGGGCACAGGCACACAGACACAGGGAAAGCTACAAATGAGACCTGTGCCAGGAAAGGGGCTTCGCAGTGCGGAGGCCTCATCAGCCAGGGACTAAGCAGTTAGGGAAAGAAGTGACGTTTCCAGGCCCCGGAACCAGATGAGCCCACAGGGGTTAAGTAGGCCAGGCAGCCCCCACTTGGCTGCGCAGCCAGGCTCGCACCAGTTGGCTCTCGCAGGCTTTAGGTGGTGGCATTGGATTCTCGGTGCTGCATGCGTGGGCGGCCCAATTGTCAGCTTCAGTGCATTCTCGGAAAAGATGCTGAAAATGAGCTACCACCTCAGATGCCCCTCAAGTAGGGGCGGGAGTGGTCGCAAGTTGGCGGGCTTGGCCGACCGAACCGCGGGGCTGGTCCCATGCCTGCATCCTGGGCTTCCCAGATATGCTCCTCCAAAGTGGCTTTTCATGCCTGCGAGGCAAGGGCTGGGTCCAAGAAGCTGCTGCATTCTCCTCTTACCTTTTACAAGACCCTTTCTTATCTGGTCTTTCTGATGGAGGAATTCTATCCTGTTTTGGGGTGTGTGTGTGAGCTTTAACTTTTTCTTGCAGTACACACACATAACTAAGTTCTCATTTTCACTACCTCCAAGTGTACAATTCCATGGTGTTAATTACACTCACAGCATTGTGCTGCCATCATCACCATCCATCACTCCAACTTTCTCATCACCTCAAACAGAAACTCTGCTCCCAGTAAGCAAGAACTGCCCCTCCCCACCCCCATAATCTACTCTCTGTCTCTTTTTCTTATTCTAAGTATTTCACAGAAGAGAAAACACACAATATTGTCCTTATGTGTCTGTTTTATTTCACTCAGCCTGACGTCTTCAAGGTTCATCCATGACGTCGCATGTATCGGAACTTCAATCCTTTTTACTCCTAAATAATATTCCATCCTACGGATAGACCACATTTTGTTTATCCTGTCATCGATCGATGGACACTTGGGCCACTTCCACCTTTTGACTGTTGTGAGTAATGCCCATGAACGTGGGTGCACACGTATCTGTTCGAGCCCCTGCTTTCAATTCTTTTGGGTATATAGCTAGCCTGTTTTTGAGAACGAGAATTCTGGGTCAGAAAACTGATCTTCAACACCTGGGAGGCCTGGTCTGAGCTAAGCCTCTCCATGGACCTCACTCGGCCCTCCCTGAAAGCTAAATGGCTTCAGGACACATATTAATAATAATAGCAATGATTGCTGTTAATGAGGATATATGCACATACTTACACCTGCATGCAAGCTGACCATGTGTGTCAGGACCTCTCCCAAGCACTTTACACGTGGCGACTCGTTTAGTTCTCATAGGAACTCTATGATTAGGTACTATTATTGTCTTTATTAGATAACCTTTCAGAGATAAGGAAACTGGGGCAAGAGAAGTTAAGTAACTAGTCCAAGGTCACACAAATAATAAGTGGGAGAGCTGGAATTAGAACTTAGAAAGTCTATTTCCAGATTCCATGCTCTTAGCTACTGTCCTATAAGTGCTAGCTAAAATAATATTGTGGAATTTATTTATATTTAATTTATTTAACTGAATATATACCTTGGTCTTTTTATTCCAAAATTCCCTTGACTTCTCAGAAATATTGTTAGGAAGGTGATACTGAAAATGACCTACTTTGAAAGAATAGTTGTATTAGGATTTCCTTTAGTCCCCAAATCCCGTGTGTTCAGTGTGGAGGAAAAGGGTCTACACTGGGAGTCAGAGGACCTGGATTTGTTTCTTAGCTTCAGATTTTACCTGTTGTGGTCCTTGAGCAAATAATTTTGACTCTCCAGACCCCTACTTCTTCATCTGTAAATTGGGGTGATAGCATCGTAGAATCTCAAGGAATAAATACGATCAAGTATTTTGGAAACGATAAAGCAATATGCACATGTTAGATATCATCCATCTCCTGGTTAGATATTACTCATCTCCTGGTTAAATATCATCCATCTCCTCCTCCCCGGGTGCTTTCTAGCTTCACCACACCCACTGAGGAGGAGCTACACCATGGGGACCAGGCTACTCAAAGTGTGGTCCACGGACCAGCAGCTCCGGCATCATCTGGAGTTGGCTAGAAAGGCAGATTCAGGGGCCCCTGCTCAGACCTACTGACCCACACTGTGGGCCTGGAGCCCAAGGACCTTTTCTTTTTTTCTTTTTCTTTTTACTGGGAGGTCCCAGGGATCGAACCCAGGTCCTCCATATGAGAGACGGATGCCCAACCATTTGAGCCACATCTGTCCCCCTATGGACCTTTTCTTAACAAGCTATCTAGGTGATGCTGATGCGTGCTAAACTTTGAGAAACCCTGATGTGGACTAGTCTTCCATTCATTCATTGCATAAATATTCATGAACATCTCTCAAGGGGGCCCGGCACTGCGTCGGGAGGCCAAGACATAGTAGCTATTTTCAAGGAGAGTAAACACCCTCCTTCCTACGATGGAGTGAGCTCCTTCTTCTTCAAGGTCCTCTCTCAAGCCTCCTCCAGCATCCCGTTGCCTACGGAGTGTAGTCCAGCTCCTGAGAGCGCGAGGCTGGTCCTTACCTGCCTTCGCAGCTCTGCTCCCAGTCCACTCGCAGTCCAGTTCCACGGAATTGCTCTTGCCAAGCCCTCCACTTTCTCTCTGGCCTCCAGGCTCTGGTGCCTGTGAGCCTGTTCCCTCTTCTCCATTCTTCCTTCAAAAGCCAGCTCACAGGACGCTTTCCCCACTCCTCCAGGTAGGGAGTCGCTTCTTTTGGGTTCCCTTGGTATTTTGCGTGTACCTCCAAATGCGCCTCTCAGGCTGTAAGTAAATTTCTCGTGCCCCCCCTCAGGCAGAGCCCCACGCTTTATACTTCCACGTCCTCAGTGCGTAATGCTCTCGTAAGGGCTCCTACGCGTTCACAGACGGGGGACAGGGGTGAAGGAAGGGGGACAGGGAGGGAGAGTAACGGAGGCAAGAGAAGGAGGGAGGGAAGCAGGGGCCCCACGAAGTGTCCTGGAGGCTAATATTCGCATTTTTCCCCCTAAGCCTTCAGCTGCATTCGCCCGTTGAGGTACAAATGGGGCGATTTTATCTTTTGGGTGAAAGGGACTTTTCAAAGCAAGACCATGGAAATGGATAATTCACTTCAGTAAGTAAATATTTATTTAGCACCTACTGCATATAAGGCACGTATTAGAGGCAGTGAGCAGCCCCCCACCCCCACGCCCCACCTCCGCCTTCACTCAGCTCCCAGCCTCGAAGAGAGAAAGACACGACACCAACTTGCCCTGACAGAGTTGACATGTGGCAAGACTCCAAACAGCCACAGCGCAACAGAGCGGCAGGGTCAAGGGGAGGGGCCCAGAAGAGGGGCAACGGAACGTGGGTGCTGAAGGGAAAGGACGAGACAAGCCACACAGGGACCCTTCCCTGAGCGTGTGTAGCTAAGTGTTTTCTCCAGCAGAAGAGAAATGGAATATCAAAACTCGCTTCACTATAACATGTATAAAATTGTACTTAAGAAGCCAATATAGTGAACGGTATACAATTCTCCATCCGCAGTACAGATTCAATCATGTTCAGACAACCCTCTCATTGTGCAGCAAGGGCGAGGGTTCCGCGCCCTGCCCAGTACTAATAGTCAATAGAAACGGAGGTCCCTGTTTCTGATGATTACTGAGCACAGAGCAAGGAAAGTGATGTAAACAACATTGCTTCTACAGGTAAGTAATTTTTTTAAAAGGAGGTACCAGGAATTGAACCCAGGACCTCGTATTATATGAAGCAGGTACTCAACCACTGAGCTACTCCCTCTCCAACAATGCTGTTTCTAGAATATTTCTCCAAGAGCTCGGCTGCGACTGAGCATGCTTGTGTGATACCTGCTTGGACTCCAGCATGCCCAGCCCCTGCTGCTCTCCCCTGGGCACACAGACAAGCAAACAAGAGTGTGTGGTCCTGCCCTTCCTAGAAAGGCAGATAACCTGAGTGGTTTTCATGGACCGGTGAGTTCTCCTGGATCTGTGTTTCCTGAGTGGAGGCCGCTGGGCAAACCTCGGACTCTGTCTTTGGATAAAACTGGACTTATGTCCTGCCCTTGCCATTTGTTCGTTGCTAACCTTGGGGCACACACATCAACGTCTCTGTCTCGGCTTACTCCTCTGCAAACGGAGGACAGTACTTTTAATCTACCGCTGGAACGTGCCATAAATATTGGATACAAGATGATGTTTGTTAGTGTTCTATGATATGACTATTACATTAGGTGCTGTAGGAAGGGCAGGTTCAGGGTTTGTATAAACTGGTCACGCCAGGACCACTACAAAGGGACCATAATCTTGGGTCCGACCGATAAGAAAGCCTTGAGAAAGACTGCAGACGAGGTTGGACCGAGTGAGGTGGACAAGTAGGTGAGGTTCGTGGCTGACGGCCCCTGAAATTGCCTCCCCACTCAGGGCTCCCACTGCTTTCCCCTCTCTTACCGCTGTTTCTCCTCCCACAAGCTGACTCCCTCATCTTCTCTTCTCTTCTACACCCAGTGAGAATTTCGGGCCCGCCTGGGTGGGGGTGGGGGGTGTTTTTTTGTTGTTGTGTCAACTTGGCCAAACTATTGGACCAGTTATTCAAGCAAACATGAATCTAGGTGTTGCTCTGAAGGTTTTACAGCTACGATGAACATCTACAATCAGTTGGCTTTAAGTGAAGGAGAGTCTCCTCATCAAATCAGCTGAAAGGCCTAAAGAGAAACACTGAGGATTCCCTGGGGAAGAGGGGATTCTACCTGTTGAACTGCAGCTTCAGCTCCTGCTTCCGGCTTGCTGGTCTGCCCTGGAATTTTGGTCTTGCCAGCCCCCATGACTGGGTAAACCGGTTCCTTGCAGTACATCTCTTTATATATGATGTGTATTCATCATCTTCTATCCTAGCGGTTCTGTTTCCTGGGAGAACCCTGAGTGATACGGGGGAGGTGGTATTTTGCTTGGTTGATCATTTGGGCCTCTTCTAATGACCTTCCTGAGCCATTATCCACTTCCACACGCAGGGCGGGTACCCTGTCCTCCTCTAAGCCCCCCGTTTCTTTCCAGGAGTTCTCAGCTGAGAGCCCTGACCTTATTCAATTATATTTGAGGTTTTCTGTACTCTTTTGCTGGGAGGTGGGAAGAGGGGAGGAAGCTTTGAAGAGGAGGTGTGGAGTGTGGAGGGAACAGTGAGGAGGAGGACGGAGACAGGGCTGGGTGATTAGATAGAATTAGGTTCCCTGAAGCCCTGAGGCTCATGGGAAATATGGCTTCCTCTGCGGAGACTGCAGCCCAGTCTTTGTTGTGCTTTCAGAGGGACTATTTATACATTTGGTTTTCATTTCACAGTTGCCTCCTATATTGGTGACACTCCAGCTTTGCTGAAGTAGTGTTTAAAAAAGAAAGTAGTAATTATTAACTGCACACCCAGATGTGGGAATCAGAATTAATTCAGAACAAAAGCTTTCACATAAGCATTCTACTCCCACTGCTTCAAGGGGAGTCTGGGATTGTCTTTATTTCTAGCTAAAGCAAGGTCTTTTTTGGGGTAAATTAACTAAGACTTTTGTGCCCTTGAAATCCACCCCTATCTTGGGCTTTCAGGTCCATCTTCTGACTTGTGCACCGTGAGGCTTTTATCCCTCATCCTTCACGTATCACTGGGCTGGATAGTGGGGTGAGAGGGGAGCAGGTAGAGGCTGAAATGTTTTATCTGAAAAGCAATCTTTCTTTCTCACACTCCTGCACTGTCTGCTTCCCTCCCCACTCCCAGCTAGGCTCTTTACTTGCCCAGTGTAGTGCCAGAAGCCTGGATATGTAATGCCAAAGCCCCAGGGCATGTCCAGCTGCTCCCTGACCACAGCTGGTTGACAGACCCCAAGTGAGCCCAGCAGAAGAAACACCCAGTTAATTCCTGGTCACCCCCATCTCCATGAGAAATAATGGCAGGGTGGTCATTTGAAGCCACTAAGTTATGGGATGATTTGTTATATAGTAACAGACAATCAAACACAGTCCATTCGACTAGTATTAAGGAAATGAAAATACTGCTCTTTCGGAAAGCAAAGAGGCAATACTTTTTTTTTTTTTTTTCCCAAAGATTTATTTATTGCTTGTGCTGCTGTGCTGCTGTGTCCATTCGCTGCGTGTCTTCTCTGTGTCTGCTTATCTCCCCCTTGCTGTGAGGTCTTGCCGCATCAGCCCACGGCGCTGCGCGAGCCGGCCTGCCCTCACAAGGAGGCGCCGGGAAGCGAACCCGGGTCCTCTCATATGGTAAATGGGTGCTCGATCCATTGCGCCACACCCGCTTCCTGCCATGAGGTTGCTGCATTAGCCCACCGCACCGCTCAGGCCGGCGTGCCCTCACAAGGAGGCCTCGGGACGCGAACCCGGGCCTCCCATATGGTAAACAGGGGCTCTATCCACTGAGCCACACCCGCTTCCCGGCAATACTTTTTATTAGCAAAACTAGAAAGGTATTTACATCCTTTGAAGCAGAAACCCTACTCTTCTAATATTATCCTAAAGAAATTATTCAAAAAGCAAAAACCATATGCATGAAAAGTGTCATTGTAACATTATTTTGAAAAAGCCTGCAAATAATCTAATGGGGCTAAAATTAATGACAGGCATACTAAATTGTGACACATCAATGCATTAGAATGTTAATCTGCTTTTTAAAATGATATGGTAGAATTCCTCTTGGACAAATCATTTGGAACCAGTGATGAAATGCTGGTTCCATTTAAAATGCTTGTATTTTCAACGCATACACATTTATATGATTTACCTACCTTCTGATGTCAAGTCCAAGCCTTTTATTGGGCATGAACTGTGAACCTTGAGTCCTGTATTGTCTTGTGCGTTGTCACACTTACTACATTGTGGTGTGAGAAATTAAAGGCGTGTAGGAAGCAACATGAAGGCAGATAATCTAGATTTCCCACCCCCCGCCATGTTTTTCAGTTATTGCACTACATTCTATTTCAGTAGCATTCGTTTTTAGTGACTCACTTTTATTGAGATTTTCAACTGAGTTTTCATAGTAACCCTTGCTCTTTCTGCACTGGCATGGCAACGGCTCATGTAATACTTAAGTTGTGAAATTATGATACCAGGCATGACTGACAAGAACAGACTTGGGGACAAACACAACTGAGTCTTGGTGAGAGGACGATTCAACAGGTGAGTGGAGAAGTGTGGAGGTGTGTAGCCACAGGATGCCTATGAGCTCAGGTTCTCTGTGAGCTGTAGACCTCAGTGAGTTTGCTCACAGAGATCACGGAGGGTGACACGTCCCACTCGTGGATGAGTAAGTGAGGGCAGTGAAGAGCCTTCTGCTCCATGAGTGCTATATAGAAATTAGTTTTAATTTTAAGTGAAGAAATACAAAATGGCATATATACGGTGACAAATGTAACCAGGAGGACAAACACTGATGGCATATTGCAACAAACCGATTCCAATAATTGACACAGTAACAGTTCTTTCTGCTAGCAGTACAAATACATGCTAAAACCTAAACTATATTATTCCTCTATGTTAAATTCCTTTTATGGTCAAGGCCATTGAGGACTTCACCAAGCCTGTTAGAAACGTTTTTAAAATGTCATGAAGGTCACGGAAATTATTTCCTTAATGAATCATTATTTTAATGCAGTGGGATTTATTTATATAACTATGTAGTCCCAAGGATGAGCTAAGTGATTTCTTTTCAGTTTTCTGCATTTGCAAAATGGTAATTGTTCTGTATCCCCTACACAAAGTTTACATATCTTTCTGAAATATAATTAATCACAGCAATTGTTCCTGGTGACGCACTTGTACCTTTTTTTTTTTTTTTTTTTTTTGGTAGATGAGAGAAATTAGTAGAGTCTAAAATAAATTATCTGTGCAATAGAATAAGAATGGTCATGAAGAAACTTATAGATTGGCTTTGGCAGCATTTTTATGTTTCAATATGAATTTCTTTAATGTTTGGATAGATTGCTACCAGTAAGCAAATAATGAAAACAAAAGTCACTCAGCATGCAGTTCACAAAGCACCTGCTGTGTCCCAAACCCTGTCCTGGAGGCTGGATACACTAGCATAGAAGAACGTCAGAGGTCCTGCCTTCAAGGGACTGCAGATGCAACCTAATTCACACAAACTTGAGGGCGACGTACCTCAGAATTGAGCTGTTCCGCTCTACTCGCTTCACAAATGGGGAAACTGAAGCATGAAGAAGATGAGGTACTTGTACTAATGTCAGGCTCCAGCTTGGATCCTACTATTTTGTCTTAGTTCCAGACTTACGTTAGCAAGGGAATTAGTTAGCAAAGCAGCATGGTGGTCAACTATGAATGACTAACTTAATCTCTTTTAATCATTGGTTGGAATCTTCTGTGTTTATTATTTATGTTTATATACACATGCAACACATATGAATTTGAGCGGTAGGACAAGTGCCCAAATCTTAACTTGGTTGGCAAGGCTGTGCCACCTTGTCCCGGACAAGCCTCGCTGCCCTCTGACCGTTGGTCTTTGCCCCTGGGTCCACTGGCCTTCTCTCCTTCCTCAGGTGCTGACCAGGCCTCCGCACAAGGCCCTGCCTGGGGAGACGTTCCCTCTGCACTTACCTGGGGACTCACCTGCAGATCTCTGCGTGGGTGTCACTGCCTCTTGGGTGCAGTCCAGATTAGGAGCCCAGAGATTCCTCTCCAGCACACCTGTGGGCGTCCCCCTCAGCACTGCTCACCCTTGTCCGAGTGCACCTGAAAAGGTGGATAAGCTCTGCTCTGCCGCAGCTTCCCTGGCCCACAGGAATGCCCGACAGGTGGTCCCCTACCTGCGGCCAGCAGATGTGAGTGCAGCAAGAAGAGGAGGGTCAGCGCCTTAGCTCAGGGTGACCTTGAGCGAGGGTCTTGTCTCTCCTGGGCTTGGCTGTCCTCATCTGAGTCAAGGGCTTGTTGTATCAGTGACACAGATTTATGGGGAAAAATGAGGAACTAAAGCCCAGCCGAGTGCCAAGCCCAGAGCAGGTCTCTTCTCTCACCACAAACCCAGACTGATGAGGCCTCGGGCTCCAAACACATTCGCTCCCACCAGCACCCCAATCGGAGTGGCTCCTTGTAAGGTGGCATTTCCCACAGATGGGGTGGCGGGACAGCGCTGCATATAAAGTCTGCAGACTCCAACACCTGACCCCCACCCCCAAAGCATTACAACTGTCTGCCTCATCCTCGGCCAGACTCTGATCCTAGCAGGAGGTGGTGGTCGAAACCCTCTGGAATCGGGCTACTTGGCTGTTGATGGCCTCCCACCAACATGATGGTGGTATAATAGATACCCAGTGGTTTGGGAAGTGGATTTCTTTTGTTCCCTGCACTGTCCTCAGCTGGGCAGGGCACCCCTTCAAGGGTTTCCACTGGGGAACCGGCCCCCGGGGGTGTGACTGGGCCCCGACGACAGCAAACCTTGGTGTAAATCCACAGACCATTGCAGGACGAGTGTGCTGATGGCAAGCACTGCTCTGGACCTTTGCAAGTGTTTTCTGGCAAGATAAACTGAACTGGTTTTTCTAGACTAAGACACTGATTCAGATTCAGGGCTGACAAAGGAAGGCCGATATAAGGGCACCTCCACAGGGACCACCTCTTCAACGGTCAGCAGGTCAGGGTCCTTCTGTGCAAATCATGCTGAGCAGCTACCCTGCTTTTCATTAACATAATATCTCGGGTCGCCCTGCCCTCTCCTCTGAAACATTTCCCCGGCAAGGAAAGCTCATTCTGGGGAGGGGAGATACCTGCACCTTTGTTGAGGAGGTAGGCCTTTGTTCACTCCTCTGCATGCTATATATTATTGCATGCGACATCTACATCCAAAATGTGTTCTTCATTTCAAAAAAGAACAAAGTAAACCTGAAGTTAATTCTTGGCTCGGGAAGCCCCAGAATCTCCAGGGAGTTCTGAATTCTGCCTGTAAGCACACTCTCCACAAAAACTGTACTATTCATGAGAGGGCCCAGTAGGTAAGAACAATAAATTGTGCAGGAAATGCACTCATTGCAAGGCTCTTACTAACTGAGGGCTTCTCTCCTCACGGGTGGCGGATCCCTGCTGTTTAGGAGAGGACAGGAGGGGAGATTTCCACCACCGTCTTCTCTTCTGGGAGAGCATCTTTTCTTTCTCTGCCAAGTAAAGGTTAAAGTGGACAGATGGAGGGGGTGCCTCTAGGCCCCGTTCTGCTGCCTGTTTCCCCCAAACGCCACACGCTCACAGCTTGTCACTTCTATTTGCACGTACACATAGGAAGGCTCTTGAGTCCGGTAGGTGGTACTTGCCAAACCATCTCCAACCACAGTCTTTCTTCCAGCAATACAACCCCAGCGTTTGGCACAGACACACGGTAGATGTGCAGGAGGAGAGTCCGTCAGCATTTGTTAAATTGAATGACTTCTGTGCTTTGTGTTGTGAGGTTGGGATTTTCTGGTTTTGAAGAGCCTTTGTTTCTTTGTGATAAAAGCAAGGATACAGAATCATATGAAAGATATAATCTCAGGGAAGCGGATGTGGCTCAAGCGATTGGGCTCCCGTCTACCATATAGGAGGTCCAGGGTTCGATTCCCAGGGCCTCCTGATGAAGGCAAGCTGGCCCATGTGGAATGCTGGCCTGCACGGAGCGCTGGTGCAGCAAGATCACACAGCAAAAAAAGACACAGAGGAGAGACAATAAGAGACGCAGCAGACCAGAGAGCTGAGGCAGCGCAAGAGATTGAGCGCCTCTCTCCCACTCCGGAAGGTTCCACGATTGGTTCTTGGTGCTGCCTAAAGAGAAGACAAGCAGACACAGAAGAACACACAGCGAATGGACACAGAGAACAGACAGCGATCACAAAACAATGGGGGTGGGGGTGGAGTGGAATAAATAAACAAATCTTAAAAAAAAAAGATATAATCTCAGCTATAAATCCCCCCTCCCCCCACGCCAGGTTGTGCACACATGCATTGAAAAACAAAAACAAAAAAACTTTCACCAGTACACCATGTTTAATGTTGTAAGAAGCTATCTCTTGGTGGTTGGGATTATAACTGTTTTTCAGTTTCATTTTTTATATCTTTTCAAAATGTCTGTAGAAACCTTATTACTTTTGTAATCAGAAAAAAAATTTTTTTCTATGTCCTCTATAAAAATATCCTTGAAACACATGAATTCTTAAGTAGCCCTCAGGTGACATCTTCAGAGGCATTAATTAACATCTGGGCCCTGGGGAAAGAGAGCAGGACCTCACATCTGAGGCTGGGCAGAGGTAGAGGGGTGGCAGGGGCCAGGGGAGGGCCCTGGGTCTTGGAGGACAACGTGGCCGGCCCCGTCACGCTCCTGCTAGCATGCCTGCGTCTCCACACGCTCACACACAGCACCCCCTCCGCCACGTCCCACTCTCTGGCTCTGAGCAGCCCCCAGTAGTTGCAATGTCTCTGGACTCCAAGGTGACAATTTAATTGCTGTTATGAGTCAAGGTCCACCCAGGAGCACTGAAATCTCTCTAAGCATTTAAGACAGAGGGAATTTGCTACAGGAACTTGCTTTTCCAGCTGAAGGACAAGCCAGCTGGGACTGAGAGGGCAGCCAGGGATTAGCACTGGCAGGAAGCCACCCCCACCTCGAGGCTGGCTGATGCTGTGGAAGCTGGAGTCCCCTCTGGTGACAGTGAAGCCACGGAGGAGCCAGAGGTGATTCTCTTGACCTCCCACTCCCCAGCCCCCATCTCCACCATAGCCTCCTGCACCAAACCCAGCTGGACGTCAGCAGCCCCTGGAGTCCCCCCTCCCATGAACCTGGCCAGCAGAGGGTGGGGGAGGAATGGATCTGAGGGACGGTGGACCTCAGACTGCCGCACTGCCTGTCCTGGGGCTGTCAACTCCCCCATCCCATGTCCCCATCTGTGAGCAGGACACACTCTACTCACGACAGGCTTTTTACCCAGTCTACATAACCTGCCAGATTGCAAAGAAGACAATGTCAGTGAGTTCACAGGGATGTCCGGTGGTTTCAGGATGCCACTGCTCCCGCCCCCCACTCCCGGGTCTGCCCCATCGAGAGCAGCTGTGGGAGGTAGGGGAGAATGAGTCCCAGCCCTCTAACAAGGCTGCTGCGGGACCAGACGCCCCTGCACACGGTGGGGGCTTTCTCCTCCCTTCCCCAAAGGCCCAGACTGAGCCCACGCGCTTGGCAGCAGGCAGAGACGCAGCGGGGCTGGTCCTTGACACGGGATGGAGGTGTGTGGGCTCAGGGAACCAAGAGGGAAAGGCAGACGGACCCGAGGAGCATACGAGGAAGGCAGGGCCTGGTTGAGCCCGCGTTCCCGTGGGTGTGGACCCCTTGTAAACAGGACCTCTTGAAAGTGTTATTTTCAGTTAAGGTGTGGCCCAACTGAGTGAAGCTGGGCCTTAATTCCAGATTACTGGAGTCCTTTATAAACAGAAGACATTCAGACATAGTCAGAGAAAACCACCGGGAGGAGCGGGGAGCCTGAAGTCAAGGGATCCCGGAAGAGAAAGCAGAGGACATCACCATGTGGCACGAGGCAGGGGGAAAGCCGAGGATCCCTGGGATGGCTGGCAGCCAGCACCGGATGTTACAGACTTAGGGGAGAAAGCCCCGCCTTGACGAAGCCTCGATTTTGAACTTCATCTAGCTTCAAAACCAGGAGCCAATAAACTGCCGATGTTTAAGCCAGTCCACTGGGTGGGATTTGTCATAGCAGCTAAGGCAGAACTAAGTCACCACTCTGGGCCATGCAGGCACCTTAGGTGTGTGGGAGGCTGCCTCGGCTCTGCCTTTGGAGTCATGGGAGAAGAGGCCAGTGCAGCTAGCTTGAGTCTAGTGAGTAAGAGAAAATAAAACCAACCGTATCCCCGTAACTGAGAGAGCAGCTCTAATTGACTTTTGTTTACATTTATTTCTAGTTCTATGTATGATCCTATTTTTGGTAAATAGAATAAATATGGATCATACATATGTACAGTCTTATACTCTGCTTTTTAAAATTAATGTTTTCCATCTTTCAATGTTCTTCTAAAACTTTATATTAATAGTTTATAGAGGTCCCTCTTTTGGTTGTTCAGGAATGTAATTGTAAACTGTGAGACTTGCTTTACAGAAACAGAGTTCCAGCTCTTCTACATTCTTTTCCAGTTCATTATGGGAGCTCCCAATGCCCTTAAAATGGTGTCTTAATTTGCCAGACTACTTTTACAAATACCGCACAGTGGCTTGGTCTAAACAACAAACATCTATCATCTCATGGCTTTGGAGGCTAGAAGTACAAAATCAGGGTGTAGCAAGGCCAAGCTTCCTGCCTGCAGTCCGCAGCGTCCTGGGGGCTCCTTGGCGCCATCCTGGGGCTCCTTGGCGCCCGTCTCTGCCTGTCACCCGGCTCCTCTCTGGCTTCTGCGTCTTCTGGCTCTTGCTGTGGCTTTCTCTCTTTCTTATAAACTCTCCAGACATGTGGATTAAGACCCATGCTGATTCATCTGGCTGCCCCCTAACTAATAATTACATCTTCCAAAGGTCCTATTTATCAGTGGGTTTACACCCACAGGAATGCAGATTAAGGTTAAGAACGTGTCTTTTGTGGGGTACATCTTCAATCCCCAGCAAGCAGACAGTCCAATGTGTCCATTTCGTGATTCCCTGCCTGCCTGCCTCCCACTCACGTTGTCCAAGAGCCGCTGATCCTTCCTCAGTCCCTAGAGAAGGAGCCAAATGTCAGGCTAACAACACGGGCGCCCCGGGAGTCCAGGCCTGCAGTTGCTCCTGGCTGCCACATGGTGTCGCTGTTGAAGAGTAGTCCCGTACACTCCCCAGGCAATACCCAGCCAGCCAGCCTAGGCTGTCCTTCCTGGCCCAGCCCCTCTGAGCTTACATTTCCACCATCAGTCATTGTTTTCTAAGATGTGAGACTTGTGGAGACGTCAGGCACATCCAAGATCAGCCACATACTGTTCTGAAATCAATTCCCTTGCCAATTCTTAGGGACCTGTAATGAACCTGTTGACTCCTTTTCCATTTCAGGGGTCTTGTTAACATCCCTGGTGCTAGATTTGAGCTACCCTTTGTGCCTGGTAGACCTTCCTAATTTCAAATCTGCGGGGCAGTGGTTGGACTATGGGCCCATTCAGAGAACCTGAGCTACCCAGGCAAACCAGCCTACATCTTCCCAGCTAACAGATCAGCAAACCAAGGAGGAAGCACTTTTTGCTAAACCATGTATTTACAGGAAGACATCGAAACAATTCTCTGCAGATTGAAGAAGATCTACATAATATGATTTTCTTAACCTGGCCTGAAATTTCTTTCTACATAAAAATCTCATCCTCCAGGCACTCCATGACCTAACTGAGGTCCTATTGCTTGGATTTCTGGTCCTACCAGAGACCCTTGAGTTACCTAACATCCCTTAATAAATTTCTTTCCTGTTTAAACACTGCTGCTGTTTACAAGGACTAATTCTAATCAACATAATCATGTTTTGTACAAGATTAGGTTGCAGAATACCTGACAATAGTGATATAAACACAAAATGGTTTATTTGTTCCTGTACCAGGACATTCTGAATATGGCAGCCCAGGATGCATTGGATGGTTCTGTGAAGGACTCCAGACCCTTTTACCAGCCTGCCTGCTGTCCTTCATGGGTGGCTTTTGTCCCCATGGCCTTCTAGATCTTCTACATTAGGGGTCAGCCAACTTTTTCATAAGGAGCCAGAGAGCAGCTGGTGGGTCCTACAGCCTTTGTGGAAACTACTCAACTCTGCCATTGTAGGGCAACAGCAGTCATAGGCATACAGTGAACAAATGGGCATAGTCGTGTTCCAATAAAACTTTATTTATAAAAACAGTGGGCAGGTTGGATTTGGCCCATGGGCCACATTTTCCATGCTCCAGGAAGACGGAAGAAGCACAAGAGCCAGCACTGGCAGCCCTCTGCTCATCTCATTGGTCAGAGCTGTGTCATGTGACTACCCCAGCAGCACTAGAGGTTGGAAGACTGAGCATTTATTAGCACACTTGGCCCTCAGAGTGGGGCTTCTCAAACATTTTCATGTCATGTTATGCACAGGAAGTGGCAATATTTGTGTACAATGGGGCAAATAGTAAGCCCCAAGCCCACTCAGCCACCCCAGAGCTGAAGGAATGATCTTCCCATTTGCAGATATGCATTGGAAAATTGTGTTCTGGAGGAACGTAGGCCAGGAAGCAGGCTGCAGGACAGAGCGGGACCCCACCCACCTACCCACTGTGTGCACAGACCCAGGGACTGCATATTTAATATCCTGTGGAAGGAAAACTCCAAGCCACAATACAAAACCTGCCTTTAGTCAAATGAGGGTTGATAATTGAGTTATTTCAGGTAATTAAAATAGGATTATCTATTCTAAATTTTGATAGCAAAATATTTCATAACTAGGTGATCTTAAAATATATTTTAAAACGTCGTGAGGCCCTTATTCTTAGGCTTACCAGGAAGTGAGAATTGACACTTCAAATTGGAGTTTATCCACCAGAAATAAGGACTTCTTTCTGCATCCTGTGAGTAGCTGGGACATGGTGACAAGACACCCCAGCACTGGCCAAAGCCACAAAGCCTCATATTTTAGGATCAGTTTGGTTATTTTTAAAAGACTCCCAAACCTTAAAAGCCTCCCCCCTGCCCACATCCAGCTCCTGATTTCCCCGGCCCCTCTGCAACCTCTCTCTGCTTTGGGTTTGCTCCTTGTAAGTGGGTCACAGCATGCTGCAGGGGACAGAGCTGACCTTGTTATTACTAGAGATGTGTCCCAGCACCACCTTTGAGCTGTTCTGTGTACCTGGCCACTATTTGCCTTTGCCTGCAAATAATAGAATATTTGGCTAAATGGTCCTGAAGCCAGAAGGCTGTGAATATTGTTCCTTTAACAAGAGGCCTGCAGGTGGGCAGCCCATAAGCTGGTTTGGCAACCAGTGACGTCATCAAGGGCCAGACTGTTTTCTGCCATCCTCCGTGGGTCAGGTTAGTTTTTCTTCAGTATCGGCTTGTCATGACAACATCCAAAGCATGCAGGAAGGGGATAGACTTCAAAGCCTTTCTCTTCCTCCTCCTCTCCTTTACAGAGAAGAAGCCTCTACCATATTTCCCCATGTCTCATTGCCAGAATAGGGTCACATGCCCAACCCGAGATTAAACAATGGCAAAAAGAGATGAGATTGGAATGACTGTCTCTTAGACCAATCACAGGTCAACCCTTGCAGCCGAGCATGCTAGTGACCAAACAAAAGAGGGTTCCAGGTGCAAGCAAAAAGGAGGAATGGTTATTGGGTAGGCAGCCAATGGCATCTGTCATTGTCCCTCCAGCTCTGCCAGTCACTGTCCTTTATCTTTGTTCCTTATAGTTATAGGGCAGAGGTCATGTCTTCTGTGTCTTTATCAGCCCCAGTAGAGTGGTCTGTCCAAAGGGAAACCCAAATACGTGCTCCCATGGAATACTACTTGGCAATAAACAAGGCACATTATGGGTACATGGATCAACACGGATGAAAATCATAAATGAGCAAAAGATGCCAGACAGAGAAGAGTTTGTGCTGCTGTATGATTCCACTTATATGAAGACATGGACAGGCAAAAATAATCCAAGGTGGGAAAAATCAGAATAGTGGTTGTCTCTGAGAGATTACCTAGGAAGGGATGTGAGGATGCTCTCTGGGGGCCGGGACATGCTCTCTTTTGATTAAGTGTGAGCTATGAGGGAGTATCTGTTTGCCAAAATTGTACTTCTCAGGTGTGTGCATTTCCATGTATGTAGCTTCCACCTTTAAAAAGTTGAAACATTAATAATTGAGATGGGGTGGGAAGTGGATGGAGGTATATAGATGAAACAAGAAAGGCAAACTGTTGCTAGTAGTTGGAGTTTTGGGTAATGGGTACATGGGGTTCATTATTACCATTCTGTTGATTTTCTATGTTTGAGGTTTTCCGAAATTAAAAAAAAATTAAGTTATTTTCTCCCATTTCCCTCATGCCAAGGGTCTTCATTGTGTATCTCCTCTGCCTGAAGCTTTTCTCAAGAAAAGACCCTGGTTCAGCAACCCTTCACTGCCCCTGGCATCATGGAGCAGGGCCTGGTATTCTATGAGCATTTGGTCACCTGGCAGAGGGCCCCAGTGCAGACCCTGTGGACTCTGCTGCTGCAATTGGCAACCTTTGGAATGCCTGAGGGTAGAGATGGTCACCTAATCTTTATGTGTGCCCAGCACCTGGTGCCAAGCTGCTGAGAGTTGGTGCCCACCAATGTTTGTTGAATGAATAAATGAATGGAAGCATTAAACCAATAAATTGCGGTTGTCATAGGCCGGAAATTTTCAAAAAATGAATGCATCATGGGCAGGACCCAACGTATCAATGGATTGTACTCCAAAGATTCATTTGGATGTGCTGATGAGTTTCTCCTTAGTGGTGAAGGGCTCAGAGCAGCCCACAAAAGATGCTAATCACCACATTGTAACCTTGTCTCAATGAAAACATCCATTCTGAGACTCAACACTGGAAAACCAGTCTTCAGACAGAAGCTGTCAGCATGTAAATATTAGGTGGTCTGGATTTACCAAGAAGCAACAACCCCAAGCAAGGCAGACACAAAGCCCCCTCGGAGGCTCTCCTATTCCACCCTGGGTCCTTCTCATCACCAAGGACGGCTTCAGAGTTTCCATCCAGGATGGGGGCTAGGAGGCCTTGTCTAGAACCAGTATTGGTTTTTACTTAGATTGCAGGTATATTTGGAGTTGCTTAGAGGGGGCTGCAGAAGAAAATTATCAGGGAGCAAAGCCTAAAACCCCCACGGGTTTTTGACAGAGGCAGTGTTCCCCATGGGCTGTGTGCTGGATCTCAGTTTACATCACCCAGGGAGAACTCCCATTGTACAGGTGGGGAAACAGAGGCTTGGAGTATGGTTCTGCTTGGAGAGAGCAAAGTGCACGAACTTGCATATGATACCTCCTACCTACTACCCAAATACTCAGGGCCAAAGCCCTCATCGTGGCTGACCGGCTCCTGTCCCCAAGCACGGTTACTATGACACTGAAGTCAGGCCCACGGAAGTCAAGCAATCCCACCCCTTAGCCAGTCAGTGTCTTCCAGGCTTGGCATGCATGCCAACTCAGACACGTGGCTCCCCATGTTGTTCTCAAGGAGACCCAGTATATTAGTTTCCTCTGGCTGCTATAACAAATTATCACAAACCTGGTGGCCTAAAATAACAAAGATTTATTCTCACAGCTTAAGAGGCCAGAAAGTCCAGAATCAGTCTCGCTGTGATCAAATCGAGGTGTTGGCAGAGTTGCGTTCTTCTAGAGGCATCAGGGGAGAGTCTATTTCCTTGCCTCTTCTGGTTTCTGGAAGCTGCTGGCATTCCTTGGCTCGTGGTGCCTTCCTCACATCACTCCACCCTCTTGCTTCTGCTGTCACAGCTCTCCTGCTTCTTTAGTCTTAGTCCCCCCACCCCCCTCTTTTAAGGACACTCGTGATTACATTTAGGGTCCACCTGAATACTCCAGGACCATCTCCCCATCTTGGAATCATTAACTTAATCTCATCTTCAAAGATTGTCTTGCCATCTAAGGTAACATCTAAGGCAGAGGGTGTGGACACCCTGGTGGGGGCACATTGCTAGCTCACCACACCCAGCATCTCCCCACGCTCCAGCGTGGAAGCACCTACAGAGCAGAGTCAACAAACCAGGTAAATAATTCACCTGCAAATGCAAGCTTCAGACTACAGCTGGTAAATGTAGAGAAGAGAAAACTCAATCCCGCTGCTACTTGCGCAAATCGACAACTTTAATTTTTTTCTGTTTTCCTGTCCTTGGCTCAACACAGGCATAATTTTTTTGTAATCGCAATCTGAGGATTGATTCCATTTCCTGCATTTTCACCTAGCACAATATGAATCTTAAGCCACTCTTCACTGTAACTGAGAACTTATTTTAAATGATTCTTTAAAGTAAAAGAGGACTGGTGGTTGGAAGCTGGCCTGAGATAACGGGTGATGGTTCACATCAGCAGGAGGGCCGGGGCCTGGGCCCACGTGTTCCTCCCCCCAGGGTT
Organism: Cabassous unicinctus; assembly: GCA_029593785.1. Classification (NCBI taxonomy): domain Eukaryota; kingdom Metazoa; phylum Chordata; class Mammalia; order Cingulata; family Chlamyphoridae; genus Cabassous; species Cabassous unicinctus. Next base: position 30,791 of record JAQZBX010021616.1, read on the forward strand.
AGCCTGGGAGCCCCAGGCCCCTGGTGCCTCGCTCCAGGACGGCGGAAAAGGCGGTCACCCGGAAGCCTTAGAACTGCGTTTAACCCCTTTAGATAGTTGGGTCCCCCTGGTTGACTGCTGAATGGAAAGGATGTGTAGGAGATGCACGAGGGCTGGGAAGAGGCAAAGCGCAAATACAGCTTGAGGGGACATATGAAACATCTACAGCCCAGTGCAGCAGTCCAAATGTGCTCCCGCGCGTGCAGGCCCAGCGGCTGAGCTGTGAGAAGACAGTTGGTAGGCTCTCTAGTTTCTCTTGCTCAAATAGCAGCTGCATCTACGCCCCACAGAGAAAGAAAAGACGGCCAGCATGATACGGGGCGTGAAAGTGCGTCCAAAGATTATTCTGACTCTGTCATTTTCTCCTTTTAAATCTTACTGTAAAGGTAAGACTGGAGAAAATTTTATCATAATAGGAAAAAAAAAACAAAAAACCAACAAAACCCTTTGGGCCTGTGGTTTCAGTAATTAGCTCAATGTGCTAATGAGAGCCTTCAGGGAGAACAGCATTAATTAACGGGTGAATTTCACTTTAATAATGTATAGGCAATTTTCTAAATGCAGATGGCAGGGTCCGGCCTGATGGCTCTACCTCGCCCTACTCAATATGGTAAGTGTCTGAGGAAAGTGGCTAATTTGTCAAATGCTTCATGATCCTGATTAGAAGAGAAATAATGCCTGTTTGCTTTCCGATGTATTATTCATCTCCGGCAGCCTCTAACCTCCTTCCCGGGTCCGGGGCTCCCCAGGCTTTGTGTCGCTACTATTGTCCTGTAAGGCGGGGGTAGGTCTTCCCCTTTTGTGGCTTTCTCTCCCCATTTCTAATCCCAAGGGGAGCCCAATGGGTAGCCCTAAAGGGACAGAACGTGGCCCGAGCACAATCAGCGGCACTGGTTTAGAGAAAGTGCCTTCCAGGAAGTGGAACTCTCTGAAGTCATCGTTTCTTTAAGAAATAATTTGCTAGTCATCCGTTACATACATTAAAAAAACACCTGTAATGCTGATGGTAGCACGGCATTGTGACTGGAATTAATGTCTGAGTTACACGTTTAAAGATGGCTAACACGGGAAAATCTGTGGTAAATATATGTTACCACGATTTAAAAACAAACAAACAAAAACCCAAGAAACCCCAAAACACGGGGAATAGCCTGGAGCTGAGAGAAGAGATGAATTCTTCCCTAATTTCATCTTCCTGTTTTATAGTCAGGTGAATGAAGGAGCAAAGTTAGAACCTGGGCTCATTTGGGAAGCATATCCCCGGGCATCAGAGCTGGCTTCTCCTCCAGGATGCGTGACGCACTCTCTTGTGCCTGCATGTCGCAAAGTCACAACTGCAATAACTTTAAACTGCTCCCCCGTCCATAACACCACAACAATTCAAAATTCTTTTTTTTTTTTTTTTAA